>VYZR01120380.1:35769-51733 GCA_013400675.1 Oxylabes madagascariensis | reverse complement strand
GCTCCAGGAGGATTTATTTCGACTGCTTCCAATACCCTAACCAACACGGTGTAAGGTCGTATCCCAGACTCTGTTAGCGTCTTCTAAGACTTTAGCTTGTTTGCTTCCTTGTTGTTTTTTTGTTTGGACTATTATATTTGGGTTTTTTTAAATATTCTTAGTAAAGAACTGCTATTCCTATTCCTAAATCTTGCCTGAAAGCCCCTAATTGCAAAATTATAATAATTTAAGTGGAAGGGGGTTTACATTCTCTGTTTCAAGGAAAGCTCTAGCTTTCCCTGGCAGACACCTGTCCAAAACCAGGACAGTAACAGGATAAGCAGAACTTAAAGAAGATGAGGCAGATGTGTAACTATGTGACTAGTTTCCTTCCCCATCTATAGGAAAATAATTTATTCCCAAGTGCTTTAAAATTACATGGAAAATCACATTGATTCATCAGGCTTTGAATTATATTTGCAAAGGAGATCAAAGCAAGTGTTTCATCTACCTACATCTGTCAGCAAGACTTCTTAGGCTGTCCCTATCTTCTCCTAGATAAATCACTTCTAGATAAAAATTCCTTTGTCAGGAGCTATGGCATCATTGTGTCCAAACCTGTTGTAGTGTGCAATGATTCAGGGGTAGTGAGTATCCACTCTGAAAAAGGTAGCAGAATAAGGGCATAGATGTCTCAGTCCCACCTCTGCATTTCCAATTTTTTAATTATTTCTGAATTGCAATTTGTTGTATGTATAAAGCACACAAACTGCCTTAGTCTTCACTATCTCAAAATAGGCTTGCACTAGGACTCCTGCACAGACTGCATAAAACCAGTTATTAGTTGACATTCACATTTAGCCCTATAGCCCTGAAATACAGTACTGACATTGCTAATAACTGGACATGAGATTTGTGCTGAATCTGTAAGACCTCAAGACTAAAGTCTGAACTTTATCTGCCTGCACCTTTGTTTCACTTAATTTAGCTGTGACAGCGATTTCTCTAATTGACGTGTATGGCTAATTTGTTTTATTTTGTTTGCCTTTGTGTGGTACAAACATAGGCTTATACAGACAGCAGTAACAAGGAGGAGTTCTGTGTAGAAATGCAGGCCTACAGCTGGACAAACTGTGTTTTAGGGGTAACAGAGAGACATTGGAAGCTGGTGGGGGGGTTACTTGCTTGCCAGCAAGGAATTCTTCCAAGCTGGGAGAAGCCACTTAAATGAGAACATGATAGGCAGAGAAAAGGCTTTTAAAAAATCTATTAATTGGATGATTGGGGCTGCTGGTACTGTGCACTGGCTGCAACACGCTCAGAGTTAATTGCTTATCATAGGATCATAGATATGAAAGGATCCCCTTTCAAAGCATTCCCTATCCTTCCTTCTCCTTATATCAAGCCAAAAGATAGAAGTTTGGTTTCATACAACTGTGTTTGCTTTGGGTCTGGATCAGATAGCACCAGTAGTACTTCTTTTTTACTAGAAAAAGAATTCTCATTGCTTTAGGCCTGGTTTCTAGAGTTAATTCTCTTCAAAACAGACAAAACCCCATAATAAACAGAAGATTTTCATCTGGAGGATCTGGTTTCAAGTGCAGATGACATCATATGTGAGAAGTAAAGGAATTAAACACAAAACTGATGAACCCATTTTTAAACTGCAGTGGATACCTAACTCTAAGGGATGCCTGGGTCAGTAACAGATGGTTAAGGGTGAGCTGCAAGGTGAGACTGAGATAAATACTCACCTAGGTCAAGAACCATTAAGTATAAGTTGATGAATTTCCAATTTTGTTCAGAGCTTCACAGTAATGTGATCACTAATATATTTTCCCTTGCTTTATCTTCTACCATGAGGTTTTACAGGGAGACTGTAGGGGAATAATTGAAAGGGTCTTAATATGTAAGAACAGTGCTGACTTGTCTTCTGTCACAAATTAGCTGGAGGGAGGTCTTAATCTTAAACCAATTAAATTTAAATACTAAAATAAAATTGAAAGTCCATAGTACAAAATAAACAAAATCAAACTATCCAAGCAGGATAGTTTGATTTTGTTTATTTTCAGACAAGAGCTGCCTCTTTTGATTTTTTTTATAGCCTGCAGAAGAATTAGACCTAGTGTCTGTAGTCCATGTACTCCATCATTATCCCATGCTTGGATTATACTCCTGCCCCTGTATAACTGGGACAGGGTACTTTTCAGCTATTCCAAGAGGCATGAGCAGGAAAGTCTGGTAGGTTATATGATGAAGGCCCAATAGAACAGAAAGGTCAATTTGCACAGGAGTTCCAGAATAACTGTGGCTTTGGAGGTCGCAGCCACCTAAGCAAACTGGCTGGACTCCTCCAGCTTCCACTGTTGTCCATGAAGGTATGTACTCAAGAGGAACAATTCAGAGCACTCAATTTTGGATCTGCTTGGCTTTGCTCTCTGGAAGATCTGCTTTTCCGCCACTGGTTGTAGAGGCACCAGTGGTGAGTTCCTTGGCTAACACAGGAGTCCAAATTGGCTATGTGTGAATATACATCCCCAGGATTTCTCTGAATTGCAGGTAGGCATAACTGTCCAGCCCCCTGGACCTTGCCCAAAGCAAGTCACAAAGGGCATACGTGGCCACAGAAAGGGCTGTGGGTGTATGTTCTTTACTGAGCAGAAGGGAGAGAATTCAAACCTTCTTAGAGTGCTCGATGTGTTACTGTGGGCTCTTGATCATGAGTATAACAGAAAACCTACGAACTCCACAAGTAGTCTCCAGGGCTAAACAGTCATGGGAGTTCTGCTGCTTGCTGCCACAGGACAAATGCCATGACCTCCGTATCAGCAATATTTGTTATAGTTGTATCAGTTTGTACGTGGCATGAGGGACTGACCAGTCGTTCTTCATACAAGTAGGAAAATTTCTTCCTTCCTGTCATAATCACACTCCATATATGTTAATACAACCCCCTCTAGAGTCAGACGCTGCACCTTCAGCACTGGAAAGCAATAGATGTGTTTCTCTCTGCAGAGAAGGTGGTCCTGAGAGGCAAGCAGGTGTGGAACACCTGGGCCATGCTACTAAAATATGTGAAATAAATTATATCTGAGAAAAGAAATTTTAACTATAATGTTTCCCTACTTATAATGAGATAAAATTGTGCGTTAAATATAACTGTATTTACAGTACTATGTGTGCTGCAAGAAAACCTTTGTAATATGAGCAAATAGTGGGAAAAAAATCCTGAAACTGGCCTTAAAATTATTCTATTTTGCAGAATGAAAGTTAATATTAAGTGATCAATATCCCGTGATTTCCAGAATTACTTTTTTCTTTTCCCAAAATGCCAGTTGAATGATCAGATTTACTTCCCTTGTATAAACAATAATTTCCATAATCTAATCACAAATGAAATAAACTTAGTCATATACTCTTATTTCTATTATCCAAATTTATTTCTATCATCAGGATACTAAAGAAATCATCATCTCAGTTGGAATCATGTCAGGTGAAGTGTTTTGCTAAGAGTCTACCCTTCATTTAGAGAGATGAACAGGAGAGGCAGAGAGGGCAGGGACAAGAAGCAGGAGTGACTGCCCAGAGTTTGGAGTGGAAGAACTGCCAATGAAAAAACTATGTCATAAATCTGTCTTGTTCACTGGGCAGCATTATCCCTTGCATGAGCTCCAAAGTTTGCTGCTGACAGGGGGAACTTCATAGTTTAAACTTTAGTCTGGGATCCCCAGGAAATTTATTTACCTCTGGTGAGAATTTTTGTATTCTTTCTTGGGAAAAAGTGCTTGTGTTGGTAGCAGCTTGATTTAAAATGTTTTCTTTAAGCTTTATATTGCAAACTGTTTTTCTCTATAAGTCTTAATTTGTTTCTGAGTGAGTCAAAGATGACAGGAATTCAGAATGAGTGCCCTAAAGCTTTGTTTGATACTGAAGAAATCGTTCTTCACAAATTATTAATTTATTTTTAAAGGATATGTGCTATTTCCTTAAATGAGTTTTGTTTACTTTTGCGAAATGAAGTGATAGGTGCTATTTTCAGATCCGTGTGTAAACTTGTATTGGTTTGGCATGAATGGTAAAAAAACCAATTCGTGATCTTCTTTAAAAACTGACAGGCATGTTAGCCAATGGGATACAAGTGTACACCTTTGGGATACAAGGTTTAAATTCAGGGGATTTTGGGAGCCTCGCTCTCTTCCGCTGCTGGCCTGGCATGAGGTGACATCGTTTGGGCACAGCGGGGCCCGGCTTAGGCCCCGCTGCCCCCACCCTGGGCGGCCGGGACGGGGCGGCCCTGGCGGGGCCGAGCCGGGCCCCGAGCCCGGGGACTGCCAGAGGGGATGGGGCAATCCCGGCAGGGACGGGGCAATCCCGGCAGGGACGGGGCAATCCCGGCAGGGACGGGGCAATCAGGGCTTTTTACATCCAGCCGACCCTTGGGCTTGCTCCTGCTGCTACNTGTGGAGCTGTGCATCTTTCAAAGGTGAAACCCCAGTGTAAGTCCACGGCCCGTATGTAGTCATGGGAAAGGCTACTGACTGGGAGGGCTGCAATTGCAGGTTCCTGGGCGGGCTGCTTTTGGGGGAGCTGGAAGCCACAAACAGACTGTGCTTTTTGTGGAATGTTACCATAACGATAGGAGAAACTTTTCTCTCTCAAAGACTGAATGAAAGCTTATTTTATAGGTGGTACTGATCTAGAGTTCTGAGTTCTGTCTCTTTACATTGTTTGTGGGAAAGTAAACTGTTGGTAGGGGGAGGGGAGTGCTTTTAAAAGGTTTCAATTTTGTTCCCTTTCCTAGTGTGTGTTAGTAAAGCTAACTGTTTTTTTTTCCTTTAAGTTAAGGCTGGTTTGCCTTCCTTATAATCCTCTTCCACAGTGAGGAAAAATATTTAGACCACTACACTAAATTTAGCAAACAAAATTCGGTGAACATTAAACCATTACAAAACTTTATGAAAAATGTTTTGGGCACGTTTTTCTTTAATCTTATTCATTTTACAGTGTCACAGTACACCTAAATTTCTTTGGGTTTGCTACCTCTTTCCCCAAGCATCGTTTATTTCTAGTGGAACAGCTAAGAGGACAGGGGAAAACAGTACTGGCTTTTAAAGAGGTCGGATGCTGTTGCCAACCGAGATAACAAGAATGGCCACGAGATGGTAGCAGTCTGCCAGAGAAGGCCACGAGATGGGTCTGAGCTCTTCTTGATCCAGGGAAGCAAATGCCCTGTGTGCCTTGTACCTTACAGTGAAACATCTGCAGTGTACAAGCAGAGCTATTTTAGAACTATTTTTGAATTATTTCACTCTGAAGTAATCTTGTGAGAGGTAAAGCAATTAAAGAGTAACACCATAGGCTGGTGCACCATGACTCAAACAAGGATGCCAAGTGCAAATCCTTTTTAAAATTGCCAGCATAAGCTGACATCTGTGATTGTGTCCAGCTGTGAGGCCTTGGCTGGCTCGTTCAGTCCTCCTCCTTGGGCTGTCCTCATGGCATTCAGGATGGCACAGCCCCAGGCTGCGGAGTGTTGACCTCCCATACACTCCTGCCCTCTCAGATCCATTCAGAGTGATACAAGGGGTTAACTTTATACTGTTCGGCCTTGTGAGAGACCAGGTGTCATCCACTCTCCCCTGGCTGACATAAACTTCATGTTAATAGAAAAAGGCAGTGTGCCCTGTCTGGTTTGACAGAAATGTAGTCATATGCCTACACGTGATCAAGATTAAACTTGTGCTGCAGAGTGATCTGGCAATGTGCAAACCTCTATTAATGTGCACAAACACACAGTTGTTTTTTTTTTGAGGGAGGGTGGAAATAAAGTTTTCACTTCTGCTGTAAGATAAAAGAGAAAGGGGAGCTTCTAACAGACTGCTGTGGCAGAGAACTGCAGGGATCATTTTGGTCTGGGTTGCAATTACCAGAAAAGATACAGGAGATTGTTCTGTAAACCACTTCACTGTGAATTCTGGCAGATTCACCCTTTTTTGATGCACGGAATTTATGGGAGGGTGTGTGAAGGCTGACAACACTTACATATCTTGTATCTGTTCTATATCATACTTGAATGAGATTATTGTGTTTCAGCAAGACTTAATATAAAGGCAACATTCAACTTGCAACATTCAACTTACAACATTACAAAGTTAATTAAACTCCGGCGAGCCCTGCACTTCTTGTTGCACTTCTACATACAAATGCTAGTTGTGCTGCAAATAGCAGCAGTTTCATTTAGGCATGGTGCTCAGATGTGAATGCTCAAACACTTTCCAGCATGCAGTTAAAACCCAGCAAAATGGTATCAGTATTTATATTGAACCAACATTCATGATCATTTGCTTACTGAGAGCCAATAGCCAACAGTCTGAACAGCCTTTTCCTCCATAAAGTCCATCTTTTGTTTAAGTTTTTCTCCTCAGTGCTAATGATTTAAATACCTATTCATTACTCAGTAAGACTCTGTCCCTGGAGGCAAAGGAGGAGTCTAAATGTCACTTTGTGTTGCAAAAATGATGACTTGGTTTGTATGAGGTGCCTTTCACAAACATGCACACATGCTTTAGATTTCCCTCAGTTTCTGTAAGACTATTCTTAGCAGCACAGTGAAATGTGGTTATGTTAAAAATGCTACAGAGAAGGTTCAAAATAAATCATGTCTTGAACTGACCTGATTCTCTTCTTTGCTGTTTTCCTTTGGCTATAATATAGCTCACGAAGGGATAAAATGCTGCGCTGAAAGTTACAGTTTAGTTTGTTTCTCTCTGATGCAACCATTGACACATTTTCCTATTTCTGACTTTAATTCCTTGTTTTCCTTTGATTGCACAATTCTCAAAGGTGCCTCCCCCATTTTACAGAAAGCAAACTGTTCAAGAATATATATTCCAGATACTTCTAGCTAAATAAAAATAATATATTCTCTGGATACTTATACTACTGGGTTACTAAAGGGATTTGGTAAATCTCTATGAATTTTTATAGGTTTGAGAAGCCAAGAAAGGTCCTTTAAATCCAGTTATTTATGCTTTGTTCTTTTCTGTTCTTTGCAGCCATTTTATTCTCCCAGGCTGTCTCACAGCGTCACATCCCTAGCAGCCAATACTGATTCTTGTGTCCATGCTTAGGTTTCTTTTTTATTTTTTTTTTTCCCCCCCACTCCCAACTTTAATAAGCTGCCTGGGCCTTCTTTGAAGATTTCATTTGCAACTGCAAAGAAAGTCTTGTGTATTCCAAGGCTTCTGTGTGGGTTAAAAATGTTTTAAAATACTTTATTTTAAAGACTGAACATAAGAGTTCTTGAAGATATATGGAGCTGGGTACTTGACACACACCTGAACTCCAGCCTGGTACACAGAAAAAAAAAAAGTGTAAAATATTTTTCTGCTTTCTTTAACAAGTTGCTTTGAGCCTGTTGTAATGTTTAAATTCCTTCCTATGTTCACTGAGATATAAAGGAGGTCTGTAAATATGTTTCTTTCCTATTTTCCTCCAAATGTTCTGGTTCTTGTATATATACAGATGTTTCTTCACATACATGGGGAATAATTCTAATATTTTTCTTTGTAACTTCTGTTTTAAAGTCTTGGCTGAAATTCTTGAGACATGTTGAAACAACCCAAGATCACCTAAAAGGAAATCTGAAATGTCATGGTACAAATCTGGCGTTGCAATGTCAGAAAGTTTGCAAGGAGCAATATATGCCTTTTTCTGAGGCAATGCTGTTTTAACACAAATGCTTGCCCAAATCATGTTACTGTATAACAGCTACAATCCCTTGTAAGAAATGGGCAATGCTGAGAAACTTTTGGAAATGGTTGGGCAAAAACAGAGTCACAGAAAATGGATGGTAACCACATATAGATCTTACTCCTCTTGCACATGATCTCGAGAGATCAGGAGTCTTTTTATTATATGGTTATGCAATGCTTAGCACAACAAAGCTTTGAACCTTGCTAAAGGTTTTTGGATGTTATGGGAATGCCAGTAAATATTGTGCTATTTAACCAATGGTTATTATAGTGCTTTCAGAATTTGTTTTGTTCCCACAGGTTTTATTTTTATCCATATTCCTCAGCTATGTGTTGGTGTGACTATCACTGTCATTGTTTTGCCAGGATTGGTCCTCACTGCATTCTAGTCTGATTTATTTTTGGATTCTGTGTATGGCACTGACCTCTAATCAAATGCAAATGTCCTTGTCTGAGCTAGGCACCTTATGATTTTCCCTTGTTCGTGAAGAGTTAATCAGTGTAGCTGAGACTAGAGCACAACTCATTTCATACTGAAGCAAATGCCTGTGTTTGGTTACATGAATATGTCCTTAAGCTCCAGCGGTTTTATTGACTAAATCCCCCTTGGCAGTCATGCTATAGATACTTAAAGCCAGGAGAGAGGAAACCCATCCTTGGAGACCTGTACCATGCTGCCTGTGTAACTAAACATAGAAGATGATGTTGGAGGGGGCTTAACCCAATCCCCATCAGAGGACTGGGGGCTGCAGCAACTGTCCCCTCACCCAGAAAAGGGGCTTCTCTCAACTTTTCCTGTTCTGTGAATCTGCCATAATCATGTCCACAGAGCTGGCCACATCTAGGGCAGAACATGAGCTCCCGATAACAATTTCTCTCCCTTTTTCCTCTCCACCACATCTTCCCTCCCTGCCCTGTTCTCCCCTTTGGCTAATCCCTTCTGCTGTTCCCAGTGCTATCCTTGTGCCCATAGGCGTCTGGGGTGATTAGGGCCTGGTGGAAGACCAGTGGTAGCAGGGCTGATGAATTTCAGTGTTGGTACAGAGTTTGAGTTTGTGACTTGCAGTAAAGATTGCCTCTGATTTAATACTCAGCCATCCAGGACGTGGATGCCCTGGGATAACCAGGCTGTGAAGGGTCTTGTGTCTTAGAAAGACCTCTGTAAGATACAGTGCAGCCAGAAGTCTTCTTTAGCTCAGAGATTACACCCCAAAATTGTAGAATGCAGGCTGATTGTGAGCAGCAATATGACACCAGTGCTGGGAAGAACAGTGACCAGCTTTCCAGAATGGCACAGAAATGAGGGGGAAGTAAGAAAAAGCTGATGGGGAAGATGCTTTAGAGTGTGAAAAGTTTTGTTTTACAAAAGGGAAAGTGAGCAGACAGTATATGCTTACTGACGGCGAGCCCTGATCTCACGGCACTGCATCAATAAGCAGGAGCATTTAGAGATCAGCTATCCTGATTGTGTAGCCTGTTATACACCATGAACTTGGATTAACATTTCCACAGCACAGGAGATGGAAAAATACTTTGTTATTTTCTCATTTACTTTTTTATGGAAACGTTGTCTAGAGGTGATGTGGTCTGTGTAAAATACTCCACGTGCCTTCAGTGATTTCTGGACTAGCACACGGGTGTCCTGACTGTATTTCATAGCTCAGATGTACTGGGCTAGCTCCAGTTAGAGCTGAAAAACCTGAGTAGTGCTGTGCTGAGATAGCCGTGAGACATCAATTTTGAGCTGAAGTAAGCTATAGCATTGTTCAGCAGTTAACAGAAAACCAGATCCAGATAAGCTCATAAATAACTGCTTGCCAACTTTATGTCTGTGTTACTGTGTCTGCCAGGAAATTCTACCAAGGGNGATATTCCTATTTTAATAATTCAGCAGAGAGAGAGAACAGCACAGCAGTTTCACTGGTGACTCCTTTTCTCTGCAGGAAAATTAGCTGACCAGTCTGCTGTGCTGAGGTGTTAGGCTGTTTCCCAAGGCAGAACTATTTTGCTGGGCATTAACTCTGCAACCTTTGCACCAGGCTCTTTTGCCTGTTTTTGCACTGAACAGAGCTGTGATATAACAGACAACATGACAAACACTAACACAACTGAGGTTATTTAAGTCTCTCTGTTGCAAGATAGCTGTACCTAGATTAGGACAATATGGAGTAGATCTGATGATGCTTAGTAAGTCAAGAAGATCTGGGGCTGGCTGTGTAAATCAGCATAGCAGATCTATAATGCAAAAACAAAAAAAAATTCAATAATGTTCTTACTTTTAAGATAAAAGCAAAGTCTCTTGGCTCAGTGAAATGACAACAGCTCAAATAAAGTGGCACTGAAAAGGTAATTAAACCACTGAACTAGCTTTAAGCTATCTAGCATGGACACTGCTGAGAAAATTGGTGCAGCAGCAAGAATTCTGCATGGACTGCAAAATACTGCTAAAAAGCTATATAAAATCACCTTAGGTTCACATTTCAGATAGTTGAAATACTGGTAGTCCAGAAATTAGTATGTATGAAACAAGTTCCTGCTCTTTAGGTGGCTTCATTGACTTTTCTAGACTGCCTCCAACCTTGGATGATTTCTTCTATCTTTTCCCTAAAGATTTTAAAAAAAATTTTCTAATGGACTGACCATGAAATCAAAGCACAGTGACAAGCATCTTGCTTGCCTTAATGGTTTTTCCTGGATTCTTTATAAATACTTCATGAAGTCTCTGCAGACTGTAGACCACAGACTGAAAATCATTTAATAATTCTCTTTGCATGTGCCTTGCAGGTTCCTGGGACACAGCATGCCCTTTGGCAGAAAAATCAGGTTGATGCCTCACAAATGCTTTAATAGGCTATTTGAGACAGAAGGTGTGGTTTTAGGTCAAGACAGTGGGGTATGTATGGCAAAAAGAACCTGATAGACAACAAAAGGGCTAAGTGACATTTAGAGCATGATAATGTGTTATGTTCTTAATTCCTTTTTGCATTCAAAAATTTTTCTTTATGAGGTGAGAGGTAAGTGAATTTGTAGAGCAGAAAACAGTGGTTAGAGTTCCTCTGCTGCGGTTAGGTTGGGGTTTTTTAAATGTTAAATTTGAGTTAGGAACAGTCTGTGGCTGTTACTTTCTTCTTCAGTTATATTTTTAACTTCTGGCAAAGTCTCATAGCCTTGAAGATGTTTATTTTTATAGATTTCAGAAAACAAAATAAATAAAAACAAGCTATTTGTATCTCTGTGCTTGTATAATTCAGTGTCATTACTATGACTTTCTCTGGTCAAAACCAGGACCCAGCAGCTGTTTTCTTCTGCAGTTGTGGAGAACTTGGATAATACTGGATAGTGTTAAAGGTACAAAATATTTTCAAAAAAACCCATTGTCTTTGCTTCCAGTAAGAGAAAGTTCTTATTTATGCAACAGCTGCCGAAAGATGAAACTCATGTTGTCACACTGTGTTTTTCCAAGCAAGCCCATTCCAGCAGCTGGGGATGGGCTTACTACTTATTTTCCTACTCTAGGAAATATTTCCATGTAGGGAGAATTTATCCTGAGATACAAAGATATCATTGTGGATGAGCATCCTGGAGCCCTCTGTGCTGCTCCTGGCCCCAGATACTATGGTATTGCTCCCCTCCTGCATGATAGGGTGGGTTGTGTGAGGCAGCTGGACTCCTTCTGCTGTGCTTCCAGATGTCAGGTACTACTGATCCTAAGATTCCTCTTCCATCAGCTTTGGGAAAGCTTCTAAATGTTTCTATGGATGGGGAATTTCCGTGTGTTTCAGAGTCAGAAATGGGAAGCTCAGAAGGGTCTTCACTTGGCAAAGCCTTACTCAGAATGATTTTGCCTCAAGGCCTGAGAAGCATGAGCTAGAAGGACAGAGGTTTTAGGGCTCAGTTTTTGTAGAGACTCTTAAAGAATGCCATTGTCATTAAAGGAGCTTTCTGATATTTCTGGCTCTAAAAAAGTCCAATAAAAAAATCAAATGGGGAAACATACCAAAGTCACCCTTATTTTCTGTATTTATAGCTCCAGTTCTCACAATACACCACAGACATTACTTGTCGAGCTATTCATGGGAAATAATATCTTAAAGGCCAAGAGCATATTCTAGTTATTACAAAGATGTTTATTATATAAATACATCAGTCTCGAAGGCTAGAGTTCTAAGAACGCAGTCTTACTAGTAAGTTCAATACTTAAAGTCCCAGTGAGGCAGAAAGCAACTTAACAAAAATCCCAAAAAGCAGAGTGGCAGGGGAATCCGGCCCAGGGGGGAAGGCTGACCGACAAGGAGTTCCGATCACAGGAGAAAGCAGGCTTGGCAAAAGGGGTCCCGGCCGCAGGGGAAAAGTGGATTGGAAAAGGGTCCCGGCCGCAGGGAAAGGCAGGTTCTGGATCCCGTACAGCATTCCCCATGGCAGAGGCCGAGGCGGCAAAGGCTACTGCCGTAGCAGCAGCAGCCGCGGCAGCAGCAGCACCCCCCACGCAGCGACGGTAGCAGAAAGAGCAGCAGCACTCCCCAAGCGGTATAATACCTGACAAAGTCCTGGCAGCAGTTCCCTGGCAGGATTCTCTGACAGCGCCCCGTTCTTTTCTTTTTGTGGATGGCAGGAGGATGGACCAATTAATCAAGATCTATTGATCGATGCCATTGCCTCCAAGACAGGGCATTTTTATCCATGAACTCTAAATGCATATTCATATCCTTATCTGTGGGTTACCCAATTAACTAAGAACACACTTCTAAAACAATTTCTCTACACCAATGTAAACCTAACTTCAAAAGTGCATAAAACTACGAAAAACTACAAAAATTGGTATCAGTTCTTGCACAAGAACCTACACATATAGCATATCTATTAACGTAAAAGATTCTATATCGATTGGCATAAAAACATCTATCTCATTTACGTAAAAATTGTACTTGCTCTATCTAGTACTATAAACAATTGTCTAAAATGTTTTTGTTATGTCTAAAGCTAAACTATCAGGCCTAAGGCCTCCGGACTCTGTGCTAGCTATCTGTTTCTTGAGGCACTTAGAGTCTACTAACTTAAAAACTATAGTCTAAACCTCTACTTCATATTAGCGTGGCTTAATATATTTTAATTTCTCTAAAGGCTTTAATTCAACCCCTATATCTTTCTCTTCCCCTGGGGAACCCAGAGGGGCATGGACCCCAACAATTACTGTCTAAGAGTACAAGGCTGCATCCCCAATAAGGATATGTGTGTTGGCATCTCCTGAAGTCTGGCATGGCCAGGAGCTGAGCACCCAGCACTGTGTGCAGAGGGGATGCCAGGCACAGTAACCCTTGGACGAATAGCAGGCAGAACCAGTACAAGCACATTGGGACTCCCATGAAAGCAGGACATGTTTGGCAGCCACTGTCACCATCCTCCAAAGAGAGCTTAAAGGAGGCAGCTGAGTACAGGGCATGGGGAAAAACAACTGGGAAGGGTGCCGTCTCTCATACCTGCAGCCTTGCTGCCTCTAGCACTGGGACAAGAGCTCTTGTCACAGTCTGTGCATTCTACTACCTGACTGCAAATCCAAGACATGGCCTTGCTTCTGCAGCTGGACTTTGCTCTGAAGAAAAAGGGGTGTCCTGGATACCCTCTTGTTAATGAAACCTTATTTGCTTTGAATAAATTAGTAGCACCTCTCTGTTTTGAATCCCTTGGGAATCTGCAGTTCTCCTTCTGCTTCTGCTATATCAAGTGTGGATGCTACTGCTGGGCACAGCACCTCCTGGGTTAATCACCCAGTTTCTGTCCTAGGTGTGTCCTTCCAGCTTTTCTGAGGAAATAATTCCCCACCTTAACTTTGCTTTAAGTAACCCATAAAATGTAATATACTCAGTTAGGATATTAGTGAGCATGAGGCAGTCTCCTCTGTTTTGCCATAGATGGCTAAAATATTAAACCAACAGCTACCTTGTCTTCTCTAAAATGTTCCTTCTTGCTCATTATCTAATGAAGGCTAAGAACTTTATGTCTCTTTCCACAGTAAAGCCCTCAGTTCCACTGTTTCAATGAGCCTAGATGGGTTTTACTGCTTGGATTAGCTGCCAACACTCTGGAGAAGCTGAGGGTTTACACTTGGAAAGGTGATGCCTCAAAAACAAAATGTAGAAAGAGACTACTTGCTGGAAGAAAATGCAGTTCCTTGAAACAGTACACACAAGACCACCTGAGCTTCTCCCAAGGACCCAGAAAGCTGGTCCTGTGATGAGCTGCAGTACATGTATGGTGACTTAAGGGAACATGGTCAATTTTCAGCAGTTGTGGTTCTGATCCTGTGTGTTGAGAATGGCTGTGAAGTGGTTTTTTTTTTGATCTTGAAACTGCTGCCAGAACACAGTAATTGTAAAGATTATTTTATCTGCCCACAGGAAATTTACTTAACCAACTTCCAGTAACTTCTACTTATCTTAACCATGTCCTACCTGAATTCTTTAAATGCTGCTCCTAAGTAGCACTGACTTAAAAGAAAAAACACCCTCCCCAGGCATTTTGTAACTATTTAAATACAGAAGGTGTCCCGATATCTCCAGGTAAGAAATAATATGGAGCCTTAATAGTTTTAAAGTAACAATATTCTAAATTGGAACCCAGGATTTGCAGTTGATTACCACTGGGCAAAAAAATGAATGACCACATCCTCTTCCTGGGAGCACCAAAAGTAATAGTAGGCTTGCAGGTAGCATCAAGTAAAATGGGGTGGGGGGTTTTATGCATTCTGAGAGAGAAAGGCCACAGATTTATTTATTTCTTTTTTAGGTATGAGGGTTTATTGTGTGAACTCCTTAACTAAGGATATCATAGATAGTAAAGGTCTCTACAAGTTCAGAAAGTGTCTCTACTGCATGATGAAGGAAAAATTTACCAAGTGCTATTGTACAAAAATACATTATCTCTGGCTCAGGATGTCCTTGAGTGCAAATCACTGGAAGCTACTGGATATGTTAGTGATATGCAATTATATATTAATTTGTGTCTTGTCCTTTGCAACCATTACTGGCTACAGCTGGAGACAAAGTACAGGGTCTGAGGGACTTTTTTCTGATTTGGTAGAGACTTTTAATTCATGTGATTTTCTACACATTTCTCATTTAAATTAGACACACAGCAGGCAGCAATGAAAACCTATTTTGCCTGTTCTACAGCAATAGGCTAGAAATTTTGCAATGCCTGTGTTTGGCTCAGTGGCATAAGTTTCACATACATGCCAATCTCCATTCTTCCAAATGTTTTTGTATGAGTATACAGATTATTGCATTCAAACAGTTCTCGCTCATGGAATTCCATCTGTGCACCAGTGGGTAAGCATGGGTCAGACTGTCAAACACAGCTCGTATCATCCTAATGACATCCTGTACAGTTCTGACTTTAAAGCTTCTCCAGTGGTCCTGCACAAGAGTTCTGAAATGCTTGAGCCACAAATGTTACGCTCAGCATATCTATCTACCTTCCTGTTGCACACTCTTGGTTTGAAGACCTACAGGGCACAGATTATGTGGAAAGTTGTTTCTGAGTTTCATTGTTGCCTCTGTGAGAAATTAGCAATGTGGTTCTTATCGGAATTTGCCAAACCAGCCACCAGATATGATTTTACTTTTCTGCTGCATATAAGAAAGACTCATCTGCTATCAGAAATATGTTCCCATTAAGACATTTCTGGGTCTGATCAAATGGCCTTTTGGCCATCTCTTTAGTAAACTAAACAGGGGTTAAGGACCTCTGATGAAAAATAACAAAGCTGTTTTGGGTTACTGAGTACTCTTCAGCAGTTGAGCTGCAGCAATGAATTGGTCTTGTGCTCTGAGCTTGCTGCAAGCAGAGACAATATGTGCAAGCCCAAGTCACCGTGAGCAGTATTTTATTTGACAATTGGAGCAGCCAAAGAGGCCCCCTTCTTTAACCCAGTCAGTGAGCAGCAACCCCCTTGATTTGGATTTGTTTTGGAGCTTTGGACTGATTTATCCCCTCCGTGTACATTCAATGCCTTGTTACAAAGCTCAAGGGACTGAAGAGATACAGATTTCTCATTTTTAAGTAAAGTCAAAGTGAAGACATGGGAAGGGCAGAGGATGGATTTTGTTATGTAGCTCCCAGTCACAATTACAGTTTGAAAACAAGCCAGAGGATTTGTACTATTGGGAATACTTGGGACATTTATTTGAGGTTCAGAGGGAAATTCCAGGTGGTTCCCACAGTATGACTTTTCT
>VYZR01120363.1:5220-18043 GCA_013400675.1 Oxylabes madagascariensis | reverse complement strand
ATATATATATGTTAGGAGTTTCCAAGGAGTTGCTAGAATTTAATTTAAATCTCCCAAAGGCAATATTCTGGTTTTTGCTCTCTATTCATTAAATACATTCAGTGTGGTCAACATATGAAGGAGGAAAAAAAAGAAAAAATCCTAGTGACTGTCCATTACTTCATCTTTCAAGACCACAAGTTCTACTATTGACTTATAGCAACCGTTCAGCTCATCACAGCAANGAGGGGGAAATAATGTTCAGCTCATCACAGCAAGAAATTTCACAGCTATCAACTTACTTGACAAAAAATTCCCCTTTCTCTCCACGTGTCTTCCTGGAATACCAAATAGACTCAGGTGCTTCTCCACACACAGTAGCTCACAAACAACTAACAAGCAGCACAGAGATGGGGCCACCACCTGCAGCAGGATTTTTCCCTCTTCTGACTCAGAGAACCAAAAGCATCTGAGATTTTCATCTACAGTAGGCACAAATGTGTTCACATATTTCTGAGTAACTAGACTTATTCTTTCCTCCAGAGATAATGACATGCTCCATGATCTAGTCAATGCTTTAAAACAATCACTTCACAGAATGAAGTACTTTGTTTGCAATCCTGTTGCTGTTTCTATAATAGACTCAAAGGCTCCTTATGTACTGAAGACAGAGGCACAAAGCATCTCTCTTCCTTCAGTCCATCTACAGTGACCCGAACATTATTTCCCCCTCCAGAGGGAATGATAAGTAATGTCAGTGGAATCAATGGAATAACTGTGGGACAAGGCTGAGTAAGAGAGCTCCCCTCTTGTTCAAACAGACCCTACATCACTGCTCCCTGGCTCCCTGCTGACCAGGGCTCTCGTTCTCCTCTGCAGCACATCTCAGGGGCTCATTTTCCCCAACAGAAGGAGTAAGCAAAAATGCCAGTAGATCAAAACAACAGTTTTGTATGTTATCAGCTGCAAAGACAGGAAATTCAGGACAACCTCTGCTGTAATAAATGAGGGACAACAGTGATATGAATATTTTTGCCTCTAATATGATAGCATGAATGTGCATTGCAATAAGCTGAAAATATGAGAGCCCCCAAACTTGAATCTGCCAAGCAAACTATTTTTAATGGAATATGTTAACTTGTTAAAGATTTAAACCCAGGAAATAATTGCAGTTACTCTTCCTACCTGATTGAAGTAGGCAACATTTATTATGTACACTGACTAAATAAACTATTCCAAAGTAAGCCACAAAGACATAAAGTGATGAGGGAACAGGATAATATCCTGACTAAAAAAAGTCAACCCTATGCCTGTGACCTAAGTAAGACCTGTTCCATGACAGCTTATTGGGGTAGACTGGAGGGAAGAGAGCTGCAAGTTATGAAAGGGAAATTGATTTGTCCCTCTGAAGGCAAAGTGGTAACTGACTAATCTGAGCAAACTCCGTCACAGATTTTATAGACCTAGTTATTTCCTGCAGGTCTCCAACCAGCAGTTGGCTTAGATTAAGACCATGCAAGAGCTGAATTCACACTGGCAAAGGGATTCATCAGTGATCAAACCCATGATCCATGTTGTTATTCTGTGTTCACACTTACACATTAAATCAGAGTTCAGTATCCTGAATATCTCCTCTGTCCTAACTGAGCAGCAAAGTCCACCTGCCCTGTCTGTTCTGCAAGTGTCCAGGTGTGTACAAGCTCTTTGGCAAGAGATAGGATATAACCACCCCATGTGCTGGGGGTGAAGAAAGGTTGCTTTTGATGACAATATTCAGAACACTTGGAATACCCAGTGATTTTTGCTTCATTATTTTATGCTGCAGAACACAAGCCTACAAATAGATCTACCTGCTTAAGCAATTTGCGCAAAACACCTCATTAAGTAGAAGTACTTTTTTTCCTGAAGAAGTCTGCTACATATCCAATGGGTAAAAGGATAAATGGCTATAATCTTTGAATAAACAAGACTACACAGAGTGGGTATTTCATAGCTGCACAAAGCCCATAATTGAACTTCTGCCCTAGGGATAAGTTTTCCTGCAGTGTAAGTGCTTCCAGTTGCCATACAGGGGTCATGTTCTTTGTCAGGAAAGCAGAGCTTTACATCCAGTTAATTGTTGTTCCCAGCTGTCTTTTTTTTTTGTTGCCGTTGTTGGGTTTTTTCCACTGAGGCTAGTTTTCCAACAGTCATTCAAGCAAATGTGCTCATTTCCCAGTTTCCCTGCAATTCCCCACCATAATGTAACAAAGTGCAGATTTTGCATGGCTACATTCCAGGCTTCGTGGTGTTAAAATCATAGCAGCAATGAAAAAGCATGTAGCCTCAATAGTCATAATGTAGGACTTGAGCTACAGGTGACTCAGTGGTAGTCAAACAGATGCTGTATGAAAATAGAATGGTTTCTGTGTACAGACTGATTAACCCATCAATGGAGTTAGTACTTACACATGAAGATTTCCAAGGTTTGCTAAGCAGCAAAAACTACTCAGTCTGAAGTAAACTGATGATCTCAACTCTGTTCACTGTGTCTGGGTGTCCATCTCAGAACACAGTGACCATGAACAGCAAGTTCCTTCTGCCTTAATTACTTAAGGCTTCATCTTTCGTGTCAATCAATCAAACATAAAAAGGAAGAGACCACATCCATACAGTATTTGGATCTCTTCAGCTCGATGGTGAAACATTCACTGATTTGGGATGGATCAACAGTGGCTGAGAGAGGAAAGTTTAGGCCACAGTCTGCTGCAGAACAAACTAAAAAAAATGCATGGAAGTACGTGGATATTATAAAAGGACAAGACAACTCCTTTATTTTCCTCAAAAGATTAATGATAAACTCTTGCATGTGCATTTGCAATGTGAGCCCCTTGTTATCAGGCACTAGCTACCACCTGTTTGGGTTACCAAACCTGTTGGTTGAAGAACATCTTGGGGGAGTTCATAGCTCAGGCTGCTAAGCAAGTGACCAATAAACACTCAAGACCAAAATCTTGGGAAGGATTTTACACCAGCTTGTTCAATTTTACCAATAATAGCTCTGGAAGAGGCAGCTTCAGTCCAGTGTACTTGTGCTTTTTGGACTCTTCACCAATGCAGATACAGTCCTACCTAAATAACCCTTACCACTCACTCTTCCTTCAGAAAAACACCCACCTGTTTTAGTTCACAAAAGATCCCTTAATCCTTGTGATAAAAAGATATTTGACTTTTACAGCAACCCACTCCTAATCTCTTTGGTGTCTGTTCTCTGGATTTCCCCAACAGGGAAAGCCACACTATTCTGTGGGCTTCCTGGTAAAAGTTGTCATTGCCTGATGATAAAAAGCAAATGTATGCTGTAATCTTAAAGCTCTGGAGCTGGATATTTAGAGCTCAGTCAGCACCTGGGCCTTGTAAGGTTGTATTTTCCCCAGAATGGTTCATTAAATCTGTGGAAGATCTGAAAACCACTTTTTTTTTAATCATTAGTTGGCAATCAAAAAACAAAGGTGAAACACATAATCATCAAAACGTTCCTCATGTGAACATGCTTCTCCTAAGCTTCTATCAGACCAGTAAGCAAACAGGCTGTGCCAAGCCGCCTTCTCTTTGGGGGTTTGTGCCAAGATTTGGACCTTCTGATTTGCTAGTACAGAAAACACCCACTCACATTACCCCTTGCAAAAAGAGGTCAAGGAAAACCACTTGCTACCCTGTGAACTTCCAGGAAATATTGCTGAGCAGCATGTGCCCATGCCCCTTTCTGTGCTGAAACTTCACCAGACAATTTCTTACTCTTGTTGCAATTAACCTTCAGAGAAAATTATTAACTACAATCTTATGCATATAAGGTATTGATCCGGATTATTAGAACCTATGTTCTTACAGCAATTCTACAGCTGTTTCTCCTCCTTAGATGAAATCCTGACCCCCACCCCACAGCCTGATAATGCTTGTTCACTCAAAATTAAAGGACAATTATCTCTTACACAGACAGAGGTGATCACATTTCCTTCCTTAAGTGGGGCACTGGAAATTAAAAAGTCCTCACCTATTGCTGCTTCTGAAAAATCCTGCAGAAAATCTGGCACAATACCTGTAATCTGGCCCAATATGCTAAACACTAAAAAAAAAAAAAAAGCAGGGTCAGCATCATCTCTGACATGAGAGGATGATAGGCTTGGATGAGGAGTTTGGGCCAGGGAAGAGAGGGAGGGGGAGAGAATCAGCCTCTCTGGAGATCTGTGCTTGGCTCCTCTTTGTACAGTGCCTGCCCTCCAAGCATGAACTCCCACCCAGGCTCTCTGCCCCCCAGTCAGTAGTGTTTCATACTCACCATGTCATAAACATTCAGAATCACTGGTTCATTTGCCATTGTTGATTGCAGTAGAGGCTGGATTAAAACCTTTCAGTCCCTGCCAGATGTATGTTGATGCCCCCAGGGTATGCTTTTACCCTGAGCCAGATTGAAGAAAATGCCTCATCCTACAGTCGTTTGAAGGAAGGAGCATGGAGGGAGGAGGAAAGAAGGGAATTCTCACGGTTGGGTGTATGTGTGTAAAGTTGGTTGCAGGGAGGCAGGAAGGCCTGGGTTGCTGGTTGTATAGGGTTTATTTTAGCCCTCCATGCCGTGACAGATCCAAGGTTTCTTTCTAACTCTGTCGTGCACCTCGGGGTCTGTAGAGTCATACACCACTGTAACCAGGCACCGTCCAAGCTCTTAAATCGCGATCCACAGAAGACGGATTCTGAGCCCAAATGCAAGCCCTCTTCTGGCACGGTGAGCAAGGTGGGTGGCAGTGCGTGCGGGGAGATTTCCCGGCAGAGCTGAGTGCCGCTACCGCAGAGGGCTGCCAGCAGTACGCAGGAACCGGGGCACCAAGGCACGGAGCGGGGCTGGAGCCGGCTTCGACCTCCCTCCCTCCCTCCCGCCGGCGCAGCCCGGGGGCACCCCGGGATCTGTCCGCGGGGCTGCGGCCGGTCCGTGGGAGCCGGGATCTGTCCGCGGTGCTGGAGCCGGGATCTGTCCGCGGTGCTGGAGCCGGGATCTGTCCGCGGTGCTGGAGCCGGTCCCTCGGAGCCAGGATCTGTCCGCGGTGCTGGGGCCGGTCCCTCGGAGCCGGGATCTGTCCGCGGTGCTGGGGCCGGTCCCGCTTAGGCACTCGGTTGAGGGTTCTCCGCCCCGGGCAGGACATGGTGAAGAGGCTGTGCCAAAGGGATTCCAGCGCGGGGCTCGGCGGTGGGAGGAAGAGGAGGAGGGGGCTGGCTGCCCCCGGGGCAGAGAGGGGATGCCGCAACCCCCATCCTGCCCACGACGTGCAGGCAGACCTGGCGTCGGCGCCGAAGTTAGAAGGCAGTTCTTCGCGGGAGATGACGCGGGATTAACCGGACTAGGGCTGGAGGGAGGAAGATGCCGAGCAGGCGATGCTTCCAGGCAGGGTAGGGGGCCAGGGCTGGACACCCCAGCTCTCTGTGCTCTGCTCTCCGCAGGGCCAGTCCTTATTTCGCGATCAGCTCGTCCCGAACCGGGCAGCTCCTACTGACTGACAGCCGAGGGAACCTACCCCGTCCTCTGCTGGCTGGATGCATCGCTGCATGGAACGCGGTGGGAGGGCGGGGAAGGGACCAAGCGACTGGGCAGGGCGAGTAGTTTCACTTCTGGCAGCAGCAGGGTCTGGAGTTTCTTCCTGGAGCTACTTTACACTCGTGTTAGGACCGTGAAGCGCTGCAATGTCTTGCCAGCAAACACTCCCCTCTAAGCGGGATGCGAGAATCAATTATAAAATGCACTGCGGTAAATTCATGTTCCTTTTGCTCCTCCTCTCTCTTTAAAGGGAGAGCAGAGTCTGTGACGGTGCTGGGAAAGAGTGCAGCTGGGAGAGAGACAAGGGAGTTCCTGCTCCCAGAGATTTGCAGTGCTGTGGAAATTAGCACTCTGAGCTTAAACGTTCATACACAACAGACTCCTGAAGAAGGAGAAAGAAAAAAAGCAGGGATGACCTCATCTGAGTTGGAGGCGTATCTGAGGCTGAGGCTCTCTTCCAGCTCACAGCCAACCAGATCTGAATGAAAATTGCAGGGAGCCCGTTACATCAGCAAAGCCCAGCATGCCTCAGCCCTGTCTTCAGCCACATGGGAACCATCCGGTCCGGAGAAGGGCTCACCTCCCTTTGTCAGGAATGCAAGGACAAGACCATAGAGCTGCAGCCTTGTAAAAGACTTGTTAAACAGTGTGCAGGAGAATTTCTAGTGAATGCAAGCAGTAGGAGAAGGAAATGAGTCCATATCCTGCATAACTAAGTGCCAGCCCAACAAAGTCAGACATAATTTTTTTCTCCAGACATTGCCAAAGGAGATCCATAACTGCTTTGCCCTAGTATGCATTTTGAAAGTGCAAAACCACAGCTCAGGCTTGGGCATGATGACACTCAACGTGGCAGGGGCCTCAGCACAGTAATTTCATCTGGACTAGTCATTCCATGGGTGGGCTGGAATATTTCACACACATGGTACAGAGACTTCACCAGCACCCTGACTTCCCCATCCCTAGCTCTCCAACCCACCAACTCAAAGTGTGCCATTAACCATCCATCTCAGCAGCCTGGGTCTGAAGGAGCAGTTTGTGCAGGTGAGTAAAGGTGCTTCCTCCTCCTTACTATCTCAGAATCCAGATACTCCTCAGAGGATAGAATGAGGCCCCACTGTTATTTAAAGGGTATGGAGCAATGGAACTCTTCCTCTGCAAGAGGCTAAGCTGCATCCATCATGTCCTAACTTGTGAGACAAACCGCCTACTGAAACCCAGAGGCTCCTGCTAAACTGTCACAGATACCCTGAGACTGTCACTTTTGGATATGTGTCCTGCTCTAGAGATAGTGATGTTTTTAAGGAGACTTGAAAGGAGAAGGAATAGCTGATATTAGACTGGAAAAGAAAAGCAGCACTACAAGGTTTTCCCATGCTTACCCACATGTTTATTTGCTGAATTAACTCCAATGACTGCTGTGCTCAGAGTTCACTAGAATGAATTAGAGACTTAAATCAGATACACATTCCAGAGACAAACATCTATAAATACTTAGGATTTGGGTAAGGTGACAGGCAGCCACAAGCTTTGATGTTTTGTCCTGTAAACATTTCAAAATTAATCACCAAGGAAAAAAAAAAAAGATGACCAGAATTCCACTTCTAAACTTTAGAGATGGAAGAGGGGGAAAATTAAAACCAAAACATGTCTTTAAACTAATCATATTGCTTCAAGAGATCAAAACCAGTCTAAATGTGCATTTGTTATTTAAAGGACTTTTGCTGTAGGAGAGACAGTAAATGCCACTTGCACATTAAGACCCGGATTCTCTCCCTCTAACTTGAAACAACTGTGAGAGCTACATTACAAATGTCATTGCTTCAGGCTCCCTTTTCTGCCCCTTCACAGAAAGAAGTCATTCCACATTGTGACTTAGCCTCATTAGTGTTTCAGTGATACTTTGAAAATTCCTTTTTTTACCCCATTCTATTCTAGACAACTTCTTCTGGCTCCAGACAGAAGGGATCAGTCTGAATTCAAAGAGCTCATTAATATAAGTTGTTTTACAGTCACATAAACTCTTCACAAGGCTTGGTTTGCTTTGGGCTGTGTTGAAGTGTTTCATCAACAGCTCAGGCTGATATCAATTGAGAAAGTGAAATGCTCTACTTCAGGAGCATGACTACAATCCCACAGATAGCCTCGCTGCCTACAGGCACCAGAGCCCATATCTTGTGTTGTAAAAGCATTACAATGTAAATGAATTGCAAATACAGAGGAAAAGGTAGATTCTTCTTACTACTCATTAGAGCAGCTGGAACTAGAGCTTTGGGTTGTGTTTTGAATTCTTTTAAGTACTTATGCTGGTTTTAGGACAAAGCACACACATTTTTTCCATACATACACCTAAAGCTAGACAGCACCTTCATTCATATTTAAGCAGCCTGTTGCAAGCCCAAACTTTCTCAGATTCTCCACATTCCTAGCACTCCCTTTAAAGGGATTCATGTATTTGAGTTTATCTGTGGTCATCTCCACTTACTATTATGGTATAAGTATGTGTGCATCCTCAAGGCTCAGTGTCTAGAGGAGACAATGTGGTCTTACATGTGTTCTTTGATTAAGAAAAAAGGTGAAAAGGGTTAAAAGGAAATTAGTGCTGCTACCCAATACGGACTAAAGAAAACAAGAATCAGGTACAACCTTAAGGAATTACCTGGTACATTAAGCAAGGCAGTCAGTAGGTGAGAATTTCAGCCACCTCCTTCAGGTCCCAGTCAAAAGTGGGATTGCTGGGCACTGTAAACAGAGCTAAGACATTCCACTGGGGGAAAGAACAAAAGAACAGCAGTGCAACAGAGAAATAACAGCTGCATTAGAGATGATGGTCTATCTTCGAGTTTGTCTACTTGTGTTGCTATTCAGGAATTCTAGTTTAAATTAACACCTTTCCTTAATCTACCCTCACACACTTTCAAAGGCTCAGAAGCAATCCAGCAGACAATGGGGCTTTCAAGCATGTTTCACAGCAGGGCTGTCCAGTTTAAACTTCAAGACACTTAATGGTCTTCGCTCCACATCAGGTACACCAGCCCTGGCTGTCCATTATATTTTTTGACAACTTGTCATTTTGAATTCTATAAAGTGCTTCTACACATGTCAAGTTGTCATTATTATCCCATTCTGAGTACATTAGTCAAGAGCATCCTTTTTTAAAAAAAATATAAAATGGTCGTCGAAAAACTATAGACAGTATTTTTTTTTTCAGATCCTTGAGAATGGTGGAAGGTATGCGAGAATGAAAAGGGAATTGCAATTCCTGCCTTCCATCTACAGGAATAAATCATTACCTGGACAGGTGCTGCAGCTTTGTAACTTTATTCTGGGAGTATGAGAGGAGGTATTTTGATTAAGGAGTTTGAAGGAGTTTAATCTCACTTCTAACTGAGGCACTTGCATATACCAAGGATCTTGACTGACTCTGCTCAAACCTGAGTACAGGCCACGGGAAAAAATGGTGAGAGAAAATGAGCATAGGATGCCAGCAATGTGCATTTTCCTTGTGTAAGGCAGCATGTGTAATAGTTAACTTCTAATTGCACCACAAAGGGAAAGAACAACACTCAAATTGGATTACTTCAATAATTTAAAAGATTTTATCCAAGACTGTGGGCATTTGTAGCTCAAAGCTAGGTGTATGTTAGTAGAAGAGGGAAACAAAGTTAATGTTTGCATTGAATTCCTCATTAAGTCAATCCTGATTTTACATTTCATCTCCCTTCTCATTGCAGCTACACTTCACAACTTTTTAATGTAAAGCTCTTTGTCAGGAAGCAATGAAGGCTGACAGCTCCTAACATGACTGACAAGGCAGGGTCTCTGCCCTGTCCAGGTCTCTGTCCTACAGGCCATGAGCAAGGTGTGCGGGGTGGGCCTGCAGGTGGCCACCACACTCAGCCATGAGTCCAGGCAAGTTTATAAAAGTAAGACAGGTCTAAGGTCAAGCCAGGACATCAGCCCATGGGTTCAGCCCAGCAGAGCAGAGCTGGAGACCAAGATCCTCTCTATGTCACAGGGGCAGGGACTTATGGCCCCAGGCTGGGCTGAAATGATGCTCCTGGGCCATGGAGAGGTCCCAGGGGAGCACAGGACTATCTCCTCTGTTTACGTAAAGCAACACTGTCAACTGAGAGCCAAGCAATGTACACAGAGACTTTCAACTTGGAAACCAGGATGAAAATGCCAAACATTCCTGTTCATTCTTATGCTAAGAATTAGGGAAGTAGTTGTTGTTGTTATTATTGGTATTAAAAATTTACAGCACAAACTATCATGGGTCAAAAGGAGCCAATGGATGCAGTTAAAAGGGACAGTACCAAGTAATTTGTGCTCTATTTCTGGAAAGTAAATCAGGCTTAATTTCAGAGGGATTTTCCACAGCAACATCTTCATATTATTTATTTGCATTATGTTACAAAAATGTTTAGAAGCTGTGGCAGGGGACAGGGGCCCATGCACTGGACACCATACGAGCACAGAGGAGAAGAGTGCACCTACTCAATGAAAAATGGTAATTAAAGAGATGTGACAGGTGAATGGCAAGAGAAAAGCTACATCATTAACCCCACATCACAGAGGTATGGGAAAGCAAAGTGATCAGACTTCAGCCAAACAGCATAATCTGCTATATGGTCAGGACCAAAGAGAACAGAAGTGAGGTGCAATGCCACACTTGTAAAGAAGATAGGAACTGATATTGTAAGATGTGATCCCAAAAGCCGGAGTCTGCTTAACCCTGCATGTGTCTGAGCTGCCTCCCTCTTGGACCAGGACAGTATTTGTCCTGTTGCCGAGGCTGCCCAGAGCTACCCCAGCTGAGGCACTGCGGTTCTTCACTCCTGCTGCAGTCTGACAGACACCCAGGAATCAGCATGGTGGCATGTAATATCCCCAGATCACTTAACCTGCCTGATGTGCTCTGATGCATCCCACTGTGTTGAACACAGCATCCTGAAAAAAAGGCCATGCTTCTTCAAAAACACCCTGTTGAGGCCATTGAATACCTTTTGTATAATCACCTGTTAGATTAGCGGGAACCGGAAACCTAGTCTTATGTTCTTGCAACACCTTACATCCTTCTTGTTCACCACACAAAAAAGGATTCAAGAGGCCTGGGCTCCATTCCCAAAGCATTTTATGCATTTAATACTGGGTGAATGAAGACAACCATCAGAAAAGGAGACAGAAGCTCCAGCATTTGTTCCCTGACATACTCCCCGGCTACTAAGCGACACCGTTCCAGCACTCTCAAGCTGTCTATTGATTAGTGTCCAGGGTCTCTTTCTCAGTCAAGCTATCATATGATCAAAGCTAGTGGTACATGATATTAATGAAAGAGATGCATGTACTCATCAGATCTTATTCACAGAATTTAGGTATTCCTTTTTCTATACCTAAACCTCTCTTTTCAGTCCTTTCATAGAACCTAAACCTTTATAAAGAAAATAAAGAAATCACAAAAAGTATTGAAAGGTGTTTCAAAATTGGTCCTAATTTTTACCTTTTCTATTGCTTTTCTAAATTGTATGTTCAAAGTAGGGTAAAATGCAATTTGCAAGAGCTAGTCTTTACAGCTTGTTAATAGTGGTTAGTAATTACAGGTGCTCCACTGCCTTCTTTGATTGTATGAATTCCCTTACAAATCACTGCGGTTGGTTGCTGGGTTTTTTTTCAGAATACTAGAATGTAATTCCCTTTCCTTATTTTACTTGCCGCTCATGTTGAATGATTAGCCAGCTGCCATTCTTTGAGGCTATTATAGCATTCCAACAATACAAGGAACCATTTAGCTTCTAGAGTAAAACAAACACCACAGCCGACAGCAGATGCATCCACAAGTGCCTTTTGATAGTTTCATTACTACTATTACCACCATACTCCTATGACCAGCTTTAGTTGGTTGATTTTTTTTTCACCAGTTTTAACCCCTCATTTAAAAACCCCTGTTATTTTTAAAGAGTGAGCTATCAATCTATGCCTAAGCAAAATTGGTAGCTCTCTAACTCCCCAGGAATACTTCATCTCTTGTTTGGTTAGATACAGAGACTGGGCAGCTCATTCCATCAGAAAAAAAAGAAGGTATGGCTTTAGTGTTAGATCTTTAAGTTGATTCATTTGATCTCTGAATCTGGATAGCTTTTTACAGCTTTACAAGGCTTAGTGATGGGTTTTGTTTAACCCAATAAATTCTGTAAGATGTGTCCAGAGGTCTCTAACAGGCCCCTTCATGAAATCCACATGAGCAAACAGGCCGTGCCTAACCATTAGACATGTGTGTACTTCTCAACTGGCTCAGTCAAACCAAAACCCACTGCAGTGCCTTCTCAAACAAAACTCCTATATAAAAGCATCATTAAATAGTGAAGGAAAGTCTGCTGATAAAGAAGAAAATCTAGTAGGATTTGGAGATGAAACTCAGCAGATTTTTTTCCTCTCATTACTCCCACTCTCAAATTATCATATAAGCCTTCTGTGGTATAGATTCTGGATACCACTGGTTTTGAGCACTGTTATAATGAAAGCTGAAATCCATACCACATAAAACCAGTAAGAGTGTCCCATGCCATCCCACCTACTCTCGTTGAGCTTAGTCCGTGGTCTTACTCGGCAATGGCAAATGAGCCCACTGCACAAAGGCAGCCTGTGGCAGTGCATGTTTTCCATTTTCTGCCTATTCTCCCCATGCTTAGTCACCATTGGCAGATTTTCACAAAGGACCTATCTGCTAATCTCTCACAAGTCTAAATGAGGGGAGATTCTGTTTAACTGTGCCAAAGCAAAAATCTGTGTTTGTTTCTGCAGAGCTACTGAAACCCAAAGCTTCAGATTAAATAAATTTGTTATTTAGGAAGACAGAAGCTATCACAGATGTCATGGGAATGTATTGGTCAGAAACTGATTATTTTAGTAGATCTTCCCCATCTTACATTTATCAGCAATCCTGTAACACAAGTCAGATCATCATCTGAACAGCAAAAAAAAAGTGAACCCAGCCACCCAAAAGGTGAGGAGAAACAATTCTGTCTTGCAACAGTGAAGAAGGTTCAGCTGGAGGTAGGGCAGAGAGGCTGGGAGAAGCACAAAGGCCTCTTGCAAAGTTGGTGCAGTTCACAGATGTAAGGACGTGTTTCTTACCCTTCACTAACCTAATTCATCCTGCCAGATTTTGGGATGCTGTTCCTACCCTGCATCCTTGCTAATGTCTCAGTCTCTTCCTGCAGTTCCAGGACCATGGCTTTCCATGAAAGCCAAATGGCTATGCTGCAGTAGCCACTC
>VYZR01120359.1:10515-28564 GCA_013400675.1 Oxylabes madagascariensis | reverse complement strand
GAAAGCAAATCTTTACCTTTACAGTAAAACCTACAGAAAGACATCTTTCCAGAGGACCTCAGGACTTCCTACAGTTCACATAAGTGGATTCTCAAGAAGGGGAAAATATCCCAAAGGGTTTGAAACACAACAAAACGGAAGACAAAACTGCACCCTCCTTTCTGCTCGCAAATATAACCCTCCAAACTGCTCACATGCAGGTTCTGTTCATGTTAACATGCAGCTTTTAGGAAAACGGGCAAAGAGGGGTGAGTAAGGGAAAGAGTTTGTGTGACTCTCCCAAGCCAAGTCACCCCAGCTGCTACTGCAGGAGTCCTGCTACCTCCTGGCACCACAACTCCAGTGTTGACTTTTTTCCTCTTGAGCCATTAGAATACAATAAAATATATAAAAGCTCATTAAAATCTCACCTATGGATAATGCAGGTAGGAGTAAAAACAATGGACATTTTTGTTTTTTAACAACTGATGTCATTGGTTCTCCTCACCGTTGCAGACGGTTTCATTTCTAAGCTGCTACATTGCTCAAAAGTGTATTTACTTAAATTTGCTATAGAATTACTCATCACTCCTAAAGGATCATCTGGATAAGGAGTGGACAGTAGCAGAAGTAAGCCTCTTGTAACATCTGCTTAGGGTTTTCAACAAGTTTAGAGCTGAGGAAAAGGCAGAACTAGCACATTCGAAGGATGGCTACTCCTGGTCCACAGGGGAGTCCCGTTCTAGGTTGAACTGTATCCAGCATACTAAAATTCATTCTGGTTGCCTATCAGTGTACCAGACACATTTCAAATTCAACTTCTTCTATCCTTTCAACCATTGACACACTCATTCATACTTTAATCTCTGTGCAAACCTTTCTCTGCTTATCTCAGTGAGAACACATTGAAGAGTACCAACTATTCCAGTGGATACACCAGTCCCTCAATGCACTACAAATAAAATGACATGAGTATGTACATAAAGCTAAGTATTTCACATGGGAATGATGAGCCTTCACCATATTTCATAATATATTTTGCATTTAAACAAATTTGCTTCTCAGAAGCAATTCAAACCATCTAATAGTAATTTTTTTTTTAATTTTTACTTTTTTTGCACAGTTCTCCTATGTATTCCAGTCAAGGCCTACATTATAGACCTTACACAGACAGGAAGCAGCTTTAAAGTGTATGGTATGGCCACAGTCCAATAGTAATGCTCACAGTCAAGTTGTCACGCTGTCATCCCTTCCTGACACAACTTGCAGGTGGAACACAGGTCTGGTCTGCAGCGCGCTAGTCTCAGCTTTCGGTAATGTCTGTGTTGCTGAAGTGGGGAGCATATGGCTGTTCCTCTTCAGTAGTCACCTGGATTTTACTTCCTTGCTCTCAGGACTCTGCTGACTGAAAGAGTCTCGTATCTTAACAACTTCTGATGCACACAAGTGTCCAAAAGACTTGGTGTACCAGTCTGGCATGTGGCCCCTGTTGTGTGGAGGAAAAAGTTACCATGAGGAAAGTACCAATGACTTTGTACGTATTTTCTTAGTCACAATCAAATCTATATCTAGCTGGTTAAATGCCTGACTAGGAAATCTCCTTAGTACTACTTACTGCGTAGTTCAACCCTACTAATATATAAATTTGCTCAAAACCAAGTTTGCCACAGCAAGGAAAAGTTACAGAAAGTTTTGTGACACCCTGGTCATCTTTACTAGCTTAGTATTAAAATTAACATGTCCTTGCATCCAATATGACTGTCAGAGGAAAGGGTGGGGTTGTATACCATTAGTGATTGTGGAGCACATACTGGAGGCTTCGAATACAACAAACTACAGCTGCTGCTAGATGTGCACCAAAGTCAACTTCCTGTGACATCTCAGAGATCTTTGGGAAGGATGTACTACTGGCCAAGCTAAAGTCTGTTGAACCATCTAAGTNGGCAGAAAAAGAATAGGATAATGTTGGTAACTGAAAGGCAGCAGACCTTCTTACAGCTGCTATATTAGACAAGCCTCACAAACCAAAACCTTCCTTCAGTTGCCTAAATTATATTTCTGTTGGCTAAGACTCTAAAAACTTTGAAAAGTTGCTTGAATTAACAGCTGTCTTTGGCTTAGTTTTTCACCTTAGTCAGTTGTTTGTATATCTTCCTGACCTCCTCTTTGGCTTCATTTAATCGCTGTGTGTGCTTTAACTTTCTCCAATTACTTTTACACTTGCATTTTTTGAAGCAAACCTATGACTCCACAACTCATCATGCCCTCATTCTCTCTTTAGAAAATAGGAAAGCAAAGAATTATTTTCCAGCACTGCATACTGCTGCTTTCCACCCTGTTAAATTCAAGCACACCTTTCCACAAGACCACAGCAAACCAGAAGTTTCTTCTCACTATTATAAAAGTATGAAGCAATTGACCAGGGAATGTTTTGGTCCAGCTATCTGCCATTGTGATGTCCTGTCTTCCAAAAACTTTGAAGTTGCTTTGGGGCCTGCCTTTAACAATACTATAAATATCAGCCTGGGAGAGGGCAGGGGTGGCTCTGTTGTTGGCTGTAGTATGTAAAGAACCAGAAGTAAGACAAACACCCCCCCCTCTTGGTATGAGAGTGGAAGGAAGAATGCAGAATAAAATAAAACTCATTATAAATATCCAATTTTGAACATTTAATAGTGCACTTATTGAGTATATTCTGTACAGACATCTATAGCAAGTTAAACATTTTCCTTTCTCTCGCGTAGATCATACTCATGTAAAGCACATTTACAATAGAAAACATACTTGAGGTACAAAAACCCAAAAAGAATATCTGAGGTATAAATACTGGTATATTTTAAATAATCTTTATCATGCTTAATCTATGTTTGACAGTACACTGTGGGCAAGTATACATGTTTACAATAGAATGGTATGTACAACATACAATTTTACAAATTCAAAAGTGTTTGATGTAGAAGAATATACAAGATTTTCCTACTCATGAGGAACATTGTTACTGGAAGTACTACATTATTTGCCATTATAAAAAAAAATTTTCATCAAAAAGCTTAAAATAATACTGACAATGGTAAAAAAGTCTCAGTCAAGATTCCATCTTGCAACTCATTCATACCCTAGCCACAAAATACATTTAACATTTAATACTGCACCTTGAAAGCAAATCTTTACCTTTACAGTAAAACCTACAGAAAGACATCTTTCCAGAGGACCTCAAGTATGTTTTCTNACTCATCACTCCTAAAGGATCATCTGGATAAGGAGTGGACAGTAGCAGAAGTAAGCCTCTTGTAACATCTGCTTAGGGTTTTCAACAAGTTTAGAGCTGAGGAAAAGGCAGAACTAGCACATTCGAAGGATGGCTACTCCTGGTCCACAGGGGAGTCCCGTTCTAGGTTGAACTGTATCCAGCATACTAAAATTCATTCTGGTTGCCTATCAGTGTACCAGACACATTTCAAATTCAACTTCTTCTATCCTTTCAACCATTGACACACTCATTCATACTTTAATCTCTGTGCAAACCTTTCTCTGCTTATCTCAGTGAGAACACATTGAAGAGTACCAACTATTCCAGTGGATACACCAGTCCCTCAATGCACTACAAATAAAATGACATGAGTATGTACATAAAGCTAAGTATTTCACATGGGAATGATGAGCCTTCACCATATTTCATAATATATTTTGCATTTAAACAAATTTGCTTCTCAGAAGCAATTCAAACCATCTAATAGTAATTTTTTTTTTAATTTTTACTTTTTTTGCACAGTTCTCCTATGTATTCCAGTCAAGGCCTACATTATAGACCTTACACAGACAGGAAGCAGCTTTAAAGTGTATGGTATGGCCACAGTCCAATAGTAATGCTCACAGTCAAGTTGTCACGCTGTCATCCCTTCCTGACACAACTTGCAGGTGGAACACAGGTCTGGTCTGCAGCGCGCTAGTCTCAGCTTTCGGTAATGTCTGTGTTGCTGAAGTGGGGAGCATATGGCTGTTCCTCTTCAGTAGTCACCTGGATTTTACTTCCTTGCTCTCAGGACTCTGCTGACTGAAAGAGTCTCGTATCTTAACAACTTCTGATGCACACAAGTGTCCAAAAGACTTGGTGTACCAGTCTGGCATGTGGCCCCTGTTGTGTGGAGGAAAAAGTTACCATGAGGAAAGTACCAATGACTTTGTACGTATTTTCTTAGTCACAATCAAATCTATATCTAGCTGGTTAAATGCCTGACTAGGAAATCTCCTTAGTACTACTTACTGCGTAGTTCAACCCTACTAATATATAAATTTGCTCAAAACCAAGTTTGCCACAGCAAGGAAAAGTTACAGAAAGTTTTGTGACACCCTGGTCATCTTTACTAGCTTAGTATTAAAATTAACATGTCCTTGCATCCAATATGACTGTCAGAGGAAAGGGTGGGGTTGTATACCATTAGTGATTGTGGAGCACATACTGGAGGCTTCGAATACAACAAACTACAGCTGCTGCTAGATGTGCACCAAAGTCAACTTCCTGTGACATCTCAGAGATCTTTGGGAAGGATGTACTACTGGCCAAGCTAAAGTCTGTTGAACCATCTAAGTTTTCCACTGACCACACTGAAACCATACAAGAAAAATTACCACTTGCAAAGGACAAAATGGAATTTCCTACCTTAAATCAATTCTGCACATGTAGGTAAGTTTCGATTTTCCTGACCCGCAGGGCTCAATCAGATACCTCGACAGGAGCACATTGACTCTAACACCTGCCACAGGAGCCCGGTCATGGTCCACTGAGGTTGCAAGAAGCACACAGGCTCCTTTGGGGAAATTTGTCCTCCATGTTCTAAGAAAAAGGAAGAAAACCAAAAATCTTTTATTTGACAAACAGCAATTCAAACATCTAATAAGAATTCAAATTAGGCCCAAAGAGATATTTACCAATATAGCTGATATTATAAAGAAATAAGCAAGGTTGCCATATGTGTAGGATATAAACATCATTGCATACGAATGTCTTACCTTAAGACTACAAAGTCCCTGGCTGGGTGAGGTGCCATGCTGTTCTGGACATACTGGTATATATCTGTCTGGCTATCCAAAGGCTCAATTACTTTTGACTCTATAAGATCTTCATCCCAAAGATGCTGCTCTTTAAGTAAACGATTTAAAACATCCTCTGGTGTAGCTGAGATTTCAATGGTAGTTTTCCATAATCGGAGTGGGGGACCTTCACATACCTGAGGAAAATTAGCAGAGTCCTTAATTTTCCTCTTCCTTACACTTTCTTTTTCAAGCTTATTTTTTAAAAATGTTATTGAAACACTTCTCCATCTGCTAGTTCTGAGCTGTACAAGATCAGAGATGAGAAATTTCTTTCCTACTGCCTGCATAGTGACTCAGCTTGTTAAGGCTCTGCATGTGTGAGCGAAGGCGTGTAAATTCTAAACAGTGAACATTCCTGGATTCTCCTGAATAAACAGAAGAACACAAATCAGTGTGTGTTGGCAAACTAATGCTGAAAGACATGGTGTTTTTATATGGTGTGCAACTGCATCAAAAGATCAAGTTTTTATTCTAATATCTATCTGCTACGTAAAGATGTGTACTGAACCTTCTGTAATATCCTATGTCACAAGTTAGCTAAAACCAGAACTGTGGTGTGAGTGACAGGGTGCATACCTTCTTGTATGCCAGCTCTGCTTGCTCTGATGTGGAACAGCTGACCCAGCCTTTAAACTTCTCCTTCATCTCTTTGAGCAAGTCATCCACGCAGTCCTGGAGGTAGCAGTGGTAGTCGGAGGGCTCAGTGTTGCTGCTGCTGCCCCGGAGCTCCTCCAGGCTGAGGGGACGCAGGTCCTGCTCCGTGTACGAGTTCCGACCCCTGCTCATTTCTTCCGGTATCTAAGGGGTGACAAGGGCGAAATCATCCTCTTGCAGCTCTTTCCCCAGATTACTGCATTAGTCTAGCAGCTCAATAGCCACAGGGACATGTGTATGTTGGTTTTGTAAGTGATGGGATGTGTATGTGTCAGGTTAAGCACTCAAGATGAAGAAATGACAAAATTAAGTTTGTGAGTTTGATTTAACTCAAATTAGTCTTTCTTTTATGGGGTGTCTTATTTTATTCTGTGGAGTATCCCCCTTTACTAGATTGATTCTCACAGCTCAGTTTATCCTGCAAACTGAAGGAAGGAGGGAACACTGTCAGCTGCAAGAAAAGAGACAGGCACCTCTTCAGTTGAGGGCTCTGAAAAGATTTGATGACAGTGAGGAAAACCAGGACTCGATTTGTCTGGTTCTCCACTGCAGGCCTTCAAGGGAGCATGCTTTAGTTCCTACAGATCCTTCAACCTATGGTATGACAGCGTTACGTTCCAGGATGCTTCTGTGGCCTGTCTTGCTAACTCTTGGGAATTTAAGTATAAAATGAGTACTGAAATTCCTGGAAATAGCTTCTTGCTTTGTAATTAGAGCTGAGGTTCACAGATACTCATGGCTGCACAATAAAAATTTGAAAATGTATTCCAAATGCAGCTTGGATGCAATAAAAATGTGCCAAACCCCACAGCTGCCACCTGACTTGAGAGCACCAGTGCCAACAGAAAACTCTCTTCTCTTCTGGCAACACTTCTAATTCATGTATGCACAGAGATCAGGATGCAAAGGTTTTTAAAAAGCTATTTATCATGTGTTAAACTTCATTAAAATAAAGAGACATTCCTAGTTTTTCATTATGCAGCAGATCTAAGACATCTTAATCAATATTCCACCCATTAGTTTTGCAAACAGGTGTTTTACCTGAAAGAGTTTCTTGCATTCAGCAATCATATGAGCTAGCCCTTGGGTTGCAGCCAGATTTTCATTTAGGTCCTTTTGATCGGGTTTGCCCAGGCTCTGTTTCCTTTGCATCACCCTTCACAGGGGAAAAGAGCACACACGTACACAAATCCAGTTATTTGTTGCAGAGCAAGAGACATGTTTGGGAAGTAAACAGTAGGATTCCCAAATCTGCTGGTGATTTAGAGCAGTACAGCCTGGTACCAAATATTGTCATGGTGTTGCCAACTTCTCTTGCTACTCTTTCTGAGCCTTTTCTTTGGAAACCCCTTCCTCTGCCCACATTTATTTTTTCCTTATGAGCTTGTTTATATTTTAACAAATCTCCAACAAAAGGTAAGATTCCATAACCGTTCTACAGCCACTGCTCTCTGAGATGTCTGAGGTGATCACAGCTGGCAGGATCAATCCCAGACCATGCCTGTTGCACATTGCTGCCAGTTATGCTATGGGACCAGCAGCAGTGAGCCCTGCTCCCAAAAACATACCTTGGGGAAGAATTCTCTCTTTTGAGAGTGTTCAAGTGGAAGAGAGAAGGTGCTAAGCAGACGGCTAGGTTTGTTGGTGTCATCTGGTTTTCCTTCACTGCAGCTGTGACATCACTCAGGAAATAGAGAAGAATCTGGAGGACCTCCCGGTTCTCATCAGGTAAAAGCATAATGGCAGCCTTGATAGCCTGGAGACGCTGATCCTTTGGCACATCTGTATAATATTAGTAATTCTCTCATCAGCCCATTGATTTTCCACACACACAGCATGAATACATCCCAAAGCAAACTCCAGCTTCAAATATTTGACTCAAGTTTGAAGTGATTTCCTTCAGGATGCATACCATTTGTAGGAAACATGAAGGAATTTTTTTTAACCCACTAGTTTAACTACCCTCAGCTATTTCCTGCCTCACAAGAAATGCAAGCAAGAAGCTGTGCCTAGGCCAGAGTTAATTTTAGATTTAGCTTCAACAGCTACATGCTCCCGCAGATGCACTAAAAGGACAGAAGCCTGGATTCAGGCAGGACACAAGCAAACACAGTGCAGCCAATTTTGAAGTCCTTTGGCTTGCAAAGAAATTTAAAACATGAATGCATTTTAGAATAGGTAAATTAATTAAATAAATTAGCCAGCAAACCTTTTCAACAGTGATGTCATAAAACATCCAGAAAGTGCTTTAGTGAACAGAGAGGGTTACTTTATTGAGCAGATCATTCAAAGTCATGCGGTGGAAAAAGAAAGTCAATGCTGTGAAGCCCCATACCATTAAACAGCTCCTTGGTTACGAACAACAAACAGCCATTGGAAAAAATTTGATGTGTCTTTATATAAAGCCTACTCCTCCAAACTTGAAAGGAAAAAAAAAAAATGAAATAACCCAGAGCAGATCTGCTTCTTATAAAGGGATTTCCAATAAGCCACCTCTGAAGACAACATCAGAGTCTGAGTCCTGGAGCATTTATATCATCATTAGCAGCCTACCACCCTCACTGCACGTCTTATAATACACATTGTGCTACCCAGATACTTAATTGGCATTTGCTTTGGGCTTCAGCAACTTTGTAAGGCTAGCAGGTGAATTTAGAAAGCAGTTTTAAGCAAAAATCCACTGTTTTCCATGCTCTCCTCTCACTCAGCTCAAAGCACATTTAAGCCACGTGCATTTCAGAGTGCAGCCTTGGTGCATAGCACCAAAGCAAAGGGAAATTTTGCCCTTTGCAGGGAATCAAAATTTACAGCTGTTTTAAGGCTCTTTGCTTTACACAGAGATAATACTTCCCAACAACCTCTGGGAATACCTCAGACCTACTGCCTGCAAAAGGAAAGGAACAGAAACTCCTGCAATGCTCTGTCAAGCTTTTTTTTTTGCTCTAAACCCACTTAGCTGCTGTTTAATATGCATGGAGGTGGAGAGTCTGATTAATTTTCTCCATAAACCTGCTTGGGAATCTAAACACACAAAAGAAAATGCTTGCACTGAAAAAATGGTCTACGATATTTTAAACATCATCTCCACCTATGGAGCTCTGAAAGAAATTTTTGTAACTTCTTTATAGTTACTTCTTTTCACAAGCATTGATAAACTCCTTTTTTTTTTTAAGTGATTTACTCTGAGCACTTTAAGGTACTTATTTGTAAAGCAGCTACAAGTCAGTAACAGAAAAGCTTACCACTTAGATGTTGTTTTTAAACAGTTGAGGGGAAGCATAGCAGAAAATGAATTATAAAAAAATAAAAACTTTTGGTAGCCTTGCCAATCCCCTCAAAAGCCCCAAACTCTGTTCATATAGTGTTTGCTCTGCTCAGCTACTTAGTCACATTACATGCGGCTTATTTTCAAACCATAATATCAAGTATGCCCAAAGAAGAGAAGAAAATCTAGAGCAAGTAATGAAGGATTTATATTTGTTCCTGAACTAGAGAGAAAGGTGAAATTAAAAGAACTTGTACTATAAATTGTTATAAAACCACAATACAAAAAAAATCCATTCCTTAGAGGCAGCCTGAACTCTAAGTTTCTGGAGAAAGGCAAACACCAACATAAGAAACACCTGTAGCGCCCAGAGCAGCAGTGTTACAAAGTTCTACGCTTGCTACACAAATGACCATTTGTTATGGGCTGCAGAATCTCACTACTTACACTGGTATATCTGTAAGAAGGTCTCGGAGAGTTTGTTGGTCATGAGAGGCTCAGGAAGATCACGGAAGAATTGCTTCAACATGTCTGCCACATCATAGGCAGACTGGCCTTCGTAGTTTACACTGTCTGTGGAACTCTCATTCATTTGACGCAGAGCCTGAATTCTTGATTTGACTCCAGATTTCCTAAACAGTCCAACCTAACATACATATAAAAGTAAATACATTTATAATGAATCTAGAAAATCTAAAATGCAAGCATGCTCTTTAGCTTCTTAAGTATGGGCTCTAATTTTGTGGAAAGCTTTCCACGCATTAATTATCTATTTTTTCCTGGTTTGAGTCTACTGTTTTCAGTCAGACCCAGGAACAATAAAAACTAATGGAAAGCTGGGCTTCGTGTAGTGCATGCATGTGGAATAAGAGAATAACAAAACACACCTGATCCAGACAGTGGTTGCGGAGGTACCGCATGGCTTGCTGAATGCTCTGGGGGAGAGGCTGCCCCGTGCGCTGCACATTCACTTGCAGTGGTACTCCAAAGACATTTCGGTCTTTATAATCTGGCACCTTTATTCTTTTCATAAATTTTGGTACTGCCCTATTTAAGGAAAGGGAATGACACATTGAATTAAACCTCTGTTGATTATTTATCTTCTGTATTTCCAGTAATTTGGAAAGTAAGTGAAAATAAGTGAAACACTTTTAGAAACATGAACAATAGTGACAGTATAAATTATTTAATCCACTCAGGGCTGGAAAGGGTGAGAGAAAAGAAAACAAGAATTTCTCTAAAAGGAAGGCTTGACATTTGGGGCAGTATGCTGCCTCTAAGTATTAATGTGGTGCTACTCCATCAATATTAGGAGGATGAAAGCTACAGGGTAAAACTGCAGGGGCCAGATTGAATTGCAAAAGAGTCAAAATAAATCTTGCGGTCAGTGACCCCTTATAACACTGCTTCTTTAGGTTTCAGGAAAGATGGGCATTTGAACAATGAGCTTTTGTATGTCAACTACTTGTTCTGCAAAGTCCTCAAACTGGGTCCACCACCCACCAGTGTGCAGAACAGCAGGAAACTGATGTAATACATTTGAGTTTGTCAGCTAAAAACTTCAACTCTATAAACAACCCCTTTGAGGGACCCCCCTCCTTGTCGGCCAGTGACTTTTGTTACCCCCACCTCCCACTCCAGTTTCCTTGAGAGGCCTTTCCATCTGCTTATGACTCCAAGGAAAAAGTTACTAAACACAAAGGAATGATTTACCCCTGTGTCCCCCAGAGTATTGGTTTTACAGAGTGGAAAAAAAAAGGCCCTAAAATGTGAAAATATTGAGGTCATTTTCCTAAACAGGGAGGAAAGCTAATGTCCAATGCAACTACTAATAGGACACAGTAGTTCTGAAAACAGGGAGACATTTAACATTTCAACATACAGTACAGCTATACAAACAGTGCATTGGATTTACAGCTGACTAATCTGTTACACAGTAAAACAGAACCAATTTGTATTGCCGTATAGTTAAGTTTAGGACATTATTGATACATGTATGAATAATACTTTCTTTGTCAAAAAACATGCCAATGGAATGTGAAAAAACACATTGCGATCTCCACTGAGAATCTGAAGCATGCAGGGATAACTGGTCAATACTTATTTCTGTCTTTCAGAACAAACAACTTCTGTATTTAGAAAGACTGACATAATAACAGCCTTTGAACAGGAGGTACTTTGATGCCGAAGCTAAATACTCTCTATGACTCCTGGGGAAGGGAGGAGGCTGGCCTGTGGTAGGGACAAGAAAATTTTTTTTTGCGTCCTTTGCATCCTGAAGGCTATACAGGCTGTACTGCAGATACAATCACAAAAGAGCTTTCTATTTCATTCTTCTGACAAAAAATATTCAACTGGGTTACAAACACCTGGCCACTGCAGAAACTGCTGCCTACCAAAAACTCCATGGTTCTCCCAACCTTTCTTCTTCTCTCCATCTCTTTTGCAAGCTAACTGATTTATAGTGCCTTAAAAAGGGAAAACAAAATTTTGGCTAGTGAGATACCAGAATGAAGAGAAATTTACATAATTTAATCACATAATTACGTAAAGGAAATAATGCAAATATTTAAGAATAACTGAAGGAAATTGAGCCTATTAAGATTGGCTGCAATTTGTGCCACTGCTTGCTAACCGCCTCAATAAACAAGTGGTCCTTCTTTTGCTATAGATACTGAACATCTTCCTCTTCAGAAAGCTGGTCTGTACTTCATTGCTTTGATTCCCTCACATGTCTCCATAAACACATCTCTGAAGCCTAATAGGATTACACTTACGTAAAGGGTTAGTGATTTTAGCCCTGTCTTAGAAAACCACAAATCACTGTCAGCACAGGCTGGAGGAAGAAGTGCAAATATGGAAAAAGAGTGATTGGAGGGATGCATTGCATCTTTCCAAACGTTGCCTTGGACAAGCACAACTGTCATACTTGCACAGTTGGGCTTTCTGTACACAGCGCTATGTCCTTACCAGCTGAAACCATGCTTGTTGGAAGGTGTGTACTTCTCCAGGAGAGCAGTCAGCTTCAGGAGAGAGTACTTCTGCAGCAGGTTCATCTGTGCCACAGACTGGCAGTTGATCTGCAGTGATGCCGAGCTGAGGCTGGGCCGGTGGGAACTCTGGAAGCTGTGCCACCTTAGCTTGTGCCTGTGGAGAAGATGGGAGACAGAGAAAGGGCAGATTACTGTAAAGTCTCTGTAAGACATATGCAGGAATTACTGCAAATGTACTGCTGAGATCCTTGCCCTTGGTGGCTGCATTCTTCTGAGATTTCACAGGCATCAGCCAGCAGTGCCTCTGCCTCACCTGGTGTGATGCAGCACGGGCAGGTGCTTCACATGGGAATGTGCACTCTGAGCTGACTCACAGCTCAGTGCTAGCAACACAACCTTGTCCTGTCAGATATTCTCCAAGGGCTCCAATGCCCTTCTCCCAAAGTCCTTTCAGTATTATTGTGGTGGGAATCAAAAAACTCCATTAAGAAAAAATGGCATGAATTTTTAAGACATATCAAATAGGAACTCTGCACTTCTAAAAGTCCCATTAAGTTTATACAAGCTGCTGTAGATGACTAAATGATTTGCACCACATTTAATGGAAAACTGGAAACAAAGCTAGAAAGAATTAAAATCCTTGCTCTACTCACAATACAAAATACAGTCATGGTAAAACTCCCAGCAGAATCTGGAGGTCACTGGAACTCCCCCAGTATCCCACTGTGCTACAGTGATCAAGAGACAGTAATCAAGCCTCATTTCCCCCACAAATTTAGTGCCCTAGCATGCTATTCGAAACAGCCTGCTACTGAAAAATGCAATTTTTTGAAACAGTCTAAAAGTCAAGGGTTTTACTACACACTGACACAAACCAGAACATACTTATTCTTGGTTCTCCTAGCCAACTTTAAAAGTGATTAATCCTACTTGATGGCCCTACCCTCCCATGCACCATTCAGTTTGAAGAATTATTGTGCCCCAAAACTGCATTAACTTTGCTTTTTCAACAACGACTTGGGCTGAACATACAAACATACAGTTATGAATTGTAGGAACCACAAAGTCTTGCCCAAATACTTTTCTTGCCCATAATGGTTTTGGGAAGCAATGGAACAGCACATGTGTGCTTGAATGGCCACAGCTTCTACTGCACCTTAACTAAGTGTGGTGCAGCTATTATAGAGCTGCTTGGGCTGGAGGGGACATGTCCAGGCCACCCCAAGTCCTAACGCTCGTGATCTCACCTGCTGGAACGTGTCAGTGATGCACCAACACCAGAATCTCTCCTGTCCTGGATCCCTGTGGGCTCTTCCGTTTCATTCAGCGAATTCCCTGTACTGTCGAGGTCACTTGGTGTTCTTCGATCATTATCTACATCAAGGTGAATCTGCTTTGGAGAGGAAGGACACGGGGAGATGGAGTCGAGTGCTGAGTCAGAGTCCCCTTCATCTGAGAACTTCTCCGACCACTGGTTCACTATTCTCTGCATCCCTTTGACATGGTATAGGATGTCATCTAGTTCTGGGAATATGTCTTCATTTTCGAGGTCAGCCAGGTCACTTGTACTGGAATACAGGATTGAACCTGGCACATTGTCATAAATACTCAGGCGGCTGCTCATTGAACTGGAGGAGTTGCGCCTTTTTCCCATGCCTAGCTCTTTGGAGCTGTCACCACTGCTCTCCCTCTGGAGGGTGAGGTGGCCGTGTCCATGGAAACTCCCTGTCCTCCAGTTCACAGAGGTGTTGCTTTCTGTAGGGGAGAAGTTGCCATTGGAGAGTGCTTTGGGAAAAGTGCCAGGCTTATGATCCTCAGGGATAAAAAAAACCGTGTCTTCTGCAAAACTCCCCCGGTTCTTGAAGTTCTGCTCCATCACATCGCTGAATGTTGACTGATTGAAGGGGTCAAAACCTTCCAGGTACATGCCCACCCTTTTATTGTAGGCACTGAGGCTGCGTGTTCGTGTGACAGGACTGGGCGTGCTGACAGCACTGCTCGTCTCAGACTGACTACTGCTGCTGCTGGTCTGGGTGGAATTGGAGACGCTCCTCTTTCGTACCATAGGAAAGTTGATGTGATTGCCGTTGAGGGTGGAAATCTCCACGCAGTTAAGTTGTTTCAGTTTATCTTCATCCATGCCCTCCTGCAGGATTGGGCCGCTAATAATCAGGCCAAGCTTTGAAGGAGCTTTGCTCTTGCCATGGTGAGAACTCTTGATTTTAAGACTCTCCATTCTCTTGAGCAGGCTCTTTGTTTTGGACTTGGCGTTCTTCTCATTGGCTTTTGTGTTGAAGCTGAAGCTATTCAGTTCCCTGGGCGAGGGCAGGCTGCTGAATGAGTCATCGTTGGCTACAAAATTGCTCGAGGAACAAACGCTCACTACTGAGTTTGTCCTGGTGGTAGACGCCTCGCTCTGCAGGGTTGGTTGGTGGCTGCTGGTGCTGCTGATGCTCAGAATAGAGGCCACCTCCTGGCGTTCGCTGAGGTCTGTGAGCACACTCTCCCGGCTCGCTGTGTTCGTCAGGTGAGGAGCTTCTGGGGATGGAATATTCAAGTCTGGTTTTGGAGGGAAGACATCAAACTCTTCAAGCCGCGACCACCTCTTGCTGTCCCTCTGAAAAGTCCATTTGCCACTTATTGCACAAGGTTCATCTTCATCTGAATCTTCACTCTGCAAAGAAGAACCCTGAAAGTATTGCTTGCAAACTGCTCAAATGGCAAAGGCGGTTGCATTTAAATAAAATGTCCACTAAACTGCTTTAAGCACGACCTTGTTCTCACTGAATTTAAAGAGAAAACAGTCTTTTACTTCAGGGAGAGGAAGATTAGGCCATAAAGCCTGTCACGGGAAAAGATAACATGGTACAGGCAATATATTTTAACTGTTTTTAAATACAAAAGATATACCATTCATAAAAAGAAACAAACAATGCAATCTACTTTGAATTGTTCTATTTTAAAAACCCTAGTATCCATAGACTTTTAATTAATTGGTCACAGTGGATAGCCCTCACATCAATGGAAATTCCTGGCATGCATAACATTTTAAACTGGAGTCAGTCAGGGGTTGGGGTCCCTCTGGACTCTATCCAAAGCTACACTTTGTTGATAGTGGCTATATGTTTATACTCCTCTTTGCAATTACGAGATGTTTCTCATACATTCTGAATTTTAGTGGCTTAATTCCTTACCCATTTGGGAACTCTGAACAGCCTCCTCATTGTGACTAATGAGACAGCAAAAGAAGCTCTTGCACTGCTAAAGTGTGATGGCTCCAGGGTCTTACCTGGTCCACTCTTCCTCCCACAGGCTAGCAGCTAACATTTTAAGAATGTTCTGCAAATTCTCTACTTCAGTCTAGCTTCAGGCAAAATTTAACACTCACAGATAGTGAGCAGCAAGAGCTCACTGACAGTGTAGCACGTAGAGTAAATTGTAAATAACATGTTTGATGTATGAGTAATGCTTAGAGTACAATTACACATACATCAATTACGCCTACAATCTTTTCATCTAAATACTGAAAGGGAATGATCCCGACATATTTGGTCTTCTAAATTTATGGAAAGTTTCACATTATAATATATGGAGGAATAAAACCAATGGAGATATTTTAATATGACACCATGAAACCACAAAATAATCTTCGGTGTTTAGAGTAAGAAACACTAATTGCCACCCAGCTCCATGAATTTCACTTCATTTGTTTAATTTGCTTTAATTTAAAAACAAACACATATGCATGCCCCAAACTGTAACTATTTGTGTGCCAAGAATACAAACATTTATTCTCTGAAAAACAAGAAAATTATTCATATTTCATGTAGTTTATGTATGCATACTTCAGATCCTGATCATCTCCTAGTTTTTCTTTCTTCTTTTTATAGGACATTTTATCAGCTCAGGAAAATAAGTGAAATACTGTATTTATTTCTTATGACCAAATACACATGAGACACAGAGTAAGCATCATTTTCTTTGTCTCCCAACTACTATAAGCTACTTTTGTCCATGAGTCAGACATAAACCCAAGAATTCTGGCTTGCTTATTAAAGTTTTCAGCATGAAAAAAGTAATCTGAAACTACCAGTAGATAATAATGATGGTTTGGGGGTGAACGAGATTGATCGGAAGAAAAAAAGGAGCAGTAAAGTGATTTTAATTTGCAAAGAAGTCAGTGGAAACATAAAGAAACATGTTTCTGTCAGCAGAATTTTTCCCTAGTGTTAAAAAGCTTTAAAAGCTATGTATTGATTTTATTGACATCAAAAATGAAAGGGAATAGGCTCCAAGTCCATCTGCCAGAACATGGGTGGTAAATGAAATCCAGGAATGACTGAAACAAAAGGTAACATCCAGACTCTGGAAGATCTGAGGTTTGGACCCTAAATCAGGTCTGATCTAACCTCCACTGTTAACAAGGTTCAGGAAAAAGGATGAGAAGTCTTCTGGTGGTCATAAATGGCAATCCAGCTGTCTACCCCTACTTTTAAGGAGTTCCTACATATGCTGCCTCAGAGTGTTATCTTCTGGAGCTTGGATGCTCTTTTCAACATACCACAATCAGATAGGGAAAGAGGGGATTAATTCCTGGTAAACAACCTCAGAGCATTTGTATGCATTCTTGTTAGGGGTAGGGCAGCATTGTATTGCCTTAACTCAGTCATCTTTATCTGCAGTTGTCATATCCCAGGGGATGGTATCAATTACTGATCCCTCCTAGGACACACACATAGTTTTAAGACAGCTATTGAGTGGTACCTTATTAGCAAGTCAGTACTACCTTACTGAAATTACAGTAGATGCTCTCTTATTTCTCACCCTACTCCACAGGAATCCTGAAGATTCAGGAAACACTTTTAATTCCTGCTGAGCTCCCTGGAAACATGTAAACTTTCTGAAAAGGTAGCTGCTCAAAATGTATTGGAAAGGAAGCAATGTGCCTAATCCTGTCCTTTGCAGGCCAAGCACAGTCTAACTGATCCTGTCTACACCATAATAAAATAATAAACTCTAACGTGATGGCAGAGAACCAATATTGAAGATGACATCAAAGACAGTGGTCTAACATTAAGCTCACCGTGGCCATCAAGGCTACTCTATAAAATCCTACCCGAGTGCAAGCAATAGGCTACAACACCAACAACCTCACTGGCAGAGAAGTCCAGTGCCTTTCACACTGGAAGCAGTATCCCAGGAAAAAGTTCGCTAGACATCCTTTACCCACTGCCAAATCTTGCACTTTTCACTCAGTGAGAACACAAAAAGAAATGTAAGCAGATTTTTTTACTTTTTTACTGTGTCCTTGCCAGGTTCTACTTAGGTGTAATCCTAAACTGAAGCTAAACAATCTGCTAGATGGGTTTTTTTTCTCAGTTTTATTAACACATAATGCTGTAACAGAAGAATTAAATGAACTTACCCTTTTCCTGTGGGGACTAATTTCTAGCTTCATCACTGCACATTTGTTTAAAGTATTTAAGCGCCTGCAAAGAGCAAAGGAAACCATATTAAGAGAATACTCCAGTGTTTTGACATAGGCTATTTCAGTTCAAAGCTTTTGTGAAGGCTGTCCCCAAACTGCTCTGCATACAAATAGCCACAAGCAGAGTTTCAATTAGAGCCCTAATTTACTTAACTATTAACCCATTACATTTGGCTGTACTCTAACTTCAGAGGGAGCGATAGAGGACTACTTGTCACAATTACATGAACCAAAGCAAAGAGAAGTTAATGGAAACTTGGACTAAATTGAGAAGTACATCACATCCTACAAATTGTAATAATTACATTTGTTCTAAATAACAGACATCCGAACCCTGAAACACTCAACCTTGACAGACTAAAAACTAACAAAAAAGTCTTCCAGTTTGACACTGTAAACATATGACTATATTAAAAAAAGCATACTGCTTTAAAATTGTATTTTATAAGCTGAAACTTCCCAGAGGAAAACTGATTTTCCACTTACTAGATGCCTATTTTGTTTTTGAACAATGATTATTTTTGATACAGTCCTGGGAAAAGACCACTTGTCAGTTTAAAAAAAAAAAACAGCCAG
>VYZR01120353.1:0-39062 GCA_013400675.1 Oxylabes madagascariensis | reverse complement strand
TTGAGAATGAAAAACAGTTGTCCTGCTGGACTGCAATATCAATAATGAACTTCAGTAACTCCAGGGTTAAAGCTGGTAACAGAGCAAAGCTTAGGTCAGCAGACTCTTAAATATATTTATTAAGCATATGTTTAGGCTATCAGCTAAAACAGGGTCATGGTATCATCTAAGGAAGCTCCTTATTTTTCCTCTCTTTTTGGCCTTTGGAAAAAACATAGTCATAGCAAGATCTCATATGTTGCACAATAATTAAAATTTTCATAGAGAATTCCAGAGCAAATTGTTAGCAGACTGTACTGCCACAAGCTTGTCAGCATTTCTATTTTCTTNTTTTCATCCAGATGTCATTTTTCAACCTTTTTTTTTTTTTTTTTTTTTTTTTTTTTTTTTTTTTTTTTTTTTTTTTTTTTTTTAATTTGGTTGAAATTTGTGTTCCATCATCATTTTGTTTCATAATTTTTGTGTCAGCGACTCTGGTCATCTTGTGACCCTCTGATTTGAGAAAAGCATAAAAAGCAGCTATTTCTAAAGCAAACAGGATTTTCCCCCCTTCACTATTCCAGGAAACAAATTCTTCCCAAAAGCCATCATTAAGGAAAAGTCAGAAAGAGTTCAGATTTTTATGAGTGAAGCAAATAAGCTGCTACAGTATTAAAAACAATCTGGAACTTAGCTTAAGAAGTTCTAGATCTTTTGGTAGGAAAAAAAAAACCCCACTGACTGATAGTGTTTCCTTCTCATGAAAATGAATTGTGTTCAAAGCATTTCAAACAGCTTTTGAGTAGATTTTCAATTAAAGGTATGAAAGTAACTAGTGCTTGACTTTGCTCCTCCACTTGCCATCTGTAATCATCTTACCCAAAAGTAGATGTCTTTTTCTTGACAATTTTGGTTCTTGTCTGTTCGAAGCGGCAAGAGTCTCCACCCTTTGGGCCGTACTGACTCTTCACAGAAGCAAACAAGACATGGTAATTTTGCTCTCTGTGGATCAATGCCCAAGCGAGGTCTCCTAAGGAAAATTTGGAGGCAGAATGAGAGCCAGCAGAGGGAGTATCATAATAGGTCCCCTGTGGGAACATTTCTTGCAGAAGAATCCAGAGACTTCAGTTGGTCTCAGGACCCTATTGTGTTAAGAAATATACATGCCTACAGTAAGCACGCTTACATTGTTTTACTACATTTTCCATGCAGGCAATGGATTTTTTGCAAAGGTCATTGGGTCCAAGCCAGTCACCACTGGGAATATAAATTGTGTGTTCTTCACATTGAATCATAGAGAGGGGGTGGGTGAGAGAAGTGAGAGACAGATTTGCAGCTTTCTTCTTTTTCTTATTAAAAATTATTATGGGTATTTCTCTTTATAACACCAGTATTCCTGGTTCTTCTTTAATGCTTGACATCCAGTAGTCTCCAAATATATTAAAAAGTACTACTGTCCTAGAAATTAAGATTTAAGCCCAAAAAAAGCAAATTGATGTTCATGCACCCCAGCTCACCAAATACATACCAGGAGGAAGGAAAACTACTTCAAGAACAAACGTCTGATATGCCCTCAAACATCTGAAAACAGCTTTTGCCCTCCAGTAAAACAAAGGATGCCCATAGGGAGAAATCCAGACCTTCACCAGTGGGAACCTGAGTTCAGTGGAATGGCCATTTCATAATGGAGGGAGCTACGGTTTATGTTCATCTGCCACCTCAGTAATAAGCTTTCTTTCCAGAGGGTCCACCTATTTTTTGAGTTTCATCTGCTCCCAGAGGCTTACAGGCACTAACTCCCATTTGATTTCCCACCCATTGGGGAAGTTAATGGCTTCAACTGTGAGACCAAGTTTGTAACTGGGAGAAACTTGTCCCTAAGAAGTGCTGCCATGAAGGAGCCTGGCCTGCAATGGGATGCAGAATGGCAATTCCACTGCCTATTCAACAAACTGAAAGCCCAGCTCTTACACATCCATCAAAGTCCATTTTAATTGGGAGCCTAAAGCTATTTTACTCATCAGTAATGAAGGAGCAATTAAGTTCACAGCCAAAAATGAATTAATGAGATATTGCAAACAAGTTAATTAACTCCTTCATGGGTATTCAGATAGAAACCACAAAAAACCCCACAGAGTGCACTAATTACTTCAGGGGTCTGACTAAAATGAAACAAGAAAATAGATAACCACAACATTTGGAGCAAAGGCTAGAAGTCTGTCATTAAGCCATCTTCTCTCATAAACAGTAAGCATAGGAAGCTGTGTATGACACTGCACACATGGAAATGCCTGTATCCCTAGGTACAGCTCATCAAGAACAGCGCCAAATTCGGTAACACTGAAACTGAACCTATTTGCTCCATTTACCTTGGCAAATGCTCTGGGAGCCACTCTCCTTACCCTAAGGAGAAGAGTTTGGCAAAAGAGTTGGTCTGTTTAAATACCCTTTAAGGGAAAGTAGAGGTTTAGCAAGGATGGCCTGGAAAAGATAGCATGAGGTATGTGACGTTGTGCAGTGCCTGGCCGAGGCTGACTTACGTGGCACAGCTTGAGGAAGAACAAGAGGGTCTCCGTGTATATGTTTAGGAGGTTAAACTGTCACCCTTGACAATTTACATTAACTGCTCAATATTTCATTGCCACAAGCTCAGGAATCCATAAGACCGCTGGGCCAAATTTGCTCATCCCTGTGTTTTTGTCATTTATGGCCACACAAAGGAGGGATAAAATTCTACCAGCACAGGCAGAGAAGAGTTTTACTGAGGCTTTTTTACCCTGGTACAAACATTGTACTTGAAATTTAGAGAAGCAGAAAAACAAGCCCTTTCCACATGGTGGCAAAACACAGCTGCTTTTAAAATCTCAAAACTTAGGCTATTTTTAAGGAAAAAGCTGAAGATTCCCAGGGCTCACAGTGGAGCGTCAGTCTGCAGAATTCAATAACCAATCCAGGAAACCCATTTTGACATCTAGTTTCAAAGAGGGTATTGTAAACAAAGAGCAAGCCCACAGAACAATATCATTCTTGATCCCCATTTAAGTAGCAGGAACACAAAAAAGCCTCAGAAGTGGAGACATCTGTATTTATGTAGAGTGCTTTCCCTGTCTCTTTGTACTCCATTAAATTGCAAATGGCAAAATGGAATTTCTTTTTTGAGTAGATTAGCCCTTGCATCTTAAACCACCCCAAATACAACAATGCCACTACTAAAATATGAGAAGGACACTTTCTGAAATCTGCAGAAGCATTACAATATTTGTTTAGAGTTGATATCATGGTATTTCAGCCTGGCCTCAGAGTACTCACAGCAGCCACTACTGACTTTATTGGAGTTTGTTTTAAGTTAGAGAGGAATGAGACCAGAATCAGACCATGAGGACAGCATTTTTACATGACAGCTTGTCTGGAACCTCACCTCAAAAGTCTTTTTCTTTATTTGGATTCAGTCTGCAACAACACTTCTCATTCATATACATACACACACTTTTTATTTTTACCTGTTAAGGCAAGTTAGGGCTAGAGGCTATCACACAAAGCCAGGTATAACAAACAACGGGACAATAAGTTATTGACAAGATTGGGAGAGAAAAAAAAAAGGTTTTCTTTTTTCTCTCAACATGTGCTTAGCTAAACAAAGGCTACCAAGCCTATAAAAGAATATTTTGCAAGAAATAGAGCTTAGGATTCATCTTGTCAAAATGATGGCTAAGTCTTCTATCTGCCTGTCAGCACAAGTATTATCCACAGATTGACAGAAAGCATTTGTTAACTAACTTGGTTTTAGTATAGCAAAAAATATGTATTGCATGCAACGTGCTTTTCTACAGGAAATACGTTAATGCTTATTGTGGCCACCAAACCAATCTGCCTAACACTAAGTAGGTTGTGCTCAGGGACAAAGACATGATTTTTAATGCTGCAAATCACCTTCATTCCCAGATCAAAGTTATTCTGCTTGCGTGTATTTATTTTCCTTTCTAGTGTATTTTGGCTGATTTCAAAGGGAGGTTCATGAAGTCACCAGCACACCCAAAGCTTGTATGTGTTTCGAGTACTGGATTGTGACCCCACTGTTTGCATGTGTGTACTACTGCTATAACTTTGCACTGTCTCAGTGAGTAGTTTGCTGCAGTTTGCCCTGGGAAAGATAAGCCAGAGCATAATCTATGGACCCTGTAGGTCTTGAGGCTGTTGAAATGCATGTGCTATCTCTTAGAGAAGAAAAAAAAAAAACCCACCCCAAAAATGCGGGGCTCCAAACTGATCTTCAGCTGTATCAAAAACAAAGAAATGGAGACAAAATAATTATTGACTCGTGTTTTTACTATTCTCAACATTTCTCATTCAGTGCTACAAGAGAAAAAAAGTGAGCCTTTCTGGCCCAGAAAAAGGATGTGTGACTATTTTTTATTAGTTTATGGAGCTGCAAGCCCAATTAATGGTAGCAAGACCTTTCTTCTTGGAATCAGGACAGAAGAGTAGGAAATCTTCCCTTCTGCTGAGAGAAACAGTCACATGGCTTCCATGTCCACCTCTTGAGGAGATGCAGTTATAAAAATACAGCATCGCAGTCATGCTTAATAAATAAAGCTTAGTGGAAAACCTACTGGAAGTACTAGATTCAAGGGCACCTGGACTTTACACCAGTTTGGTCATTGACTTTAGCAGGATGAAGTGACTGCCTCTTTGTCTCCTCCACTCCCCCACCCCCTAGTAAATAAATCATAGTCATAACTTGTTATAAATAGCATTTACGCTGCAGAAATATTACACTGACCTGCAAGCCTACTGTCAGGTCTGACTAACATTTGAAGCACACACTGAGCAGGGCAAAGTACTTCTGCTAACAGTCATAAACTGTTGGGGTTTGAGCTGTACTGATACGGCAGTGCTTTGGTCTCAGTTTTATATTTTACAGCCACACTCTTCTGCTCTTATCAAAATGTGGTATATAACTGCCAACCCTGAGGAGTTCCTGTGCACAAGCCCCTGCCAAGCTCACGCCACATTCCCCACACAGCATCGCCTCCTGAGCTCTTGCTCTGCACGTAGTAGATGGTGTTGATTCTGACAAAGAAAGCACTAAGGATTCTTTTAAAAGGCTGCAAAAACACTTGCTTTCCTGGCATTTCCTTTGGGCTGAACAGCACTCACTTCCACTCCCTGAAAGCAGCAAAGATATTCTTTTGAAATTAGTTCCTCCTACTTCTCTGACTAATAAATATATGTGTTTTCAGATTACTCTGGTTTTCTTATGGAAGAATCTAAAGCCTACATGGGAAGTATAAATCCCTTATCAGTGGTCAGGGAAAATAGGTCTGCTTTTCTCTTGAATGTGTAGTATTTCAATATGAACACAACATGGACACCCAAAAAGATCTAATCTGAGTTTATTCCCAATAGCAGACTTTCCCAGCATAAAGGCAAAGAAAAAGAAAGAAAAAAAAAAAAAAGACAACTTAAAAAAATTAGTAACAGTTCAAAGCCCAAGAAGACTAGCTACTTTTTCTTTTCCAAGCAAAGTTTTGGGGTTTTTCTTCTCTCCAGACCACATAATTCTGGGTTTTTTCCTGCTGTGGAAAAATTAAAAAAAAAAAAAAAAAAAAAAAAAAAAAAAGTTTTAAAAAAAACCNGGGGAAAGAAAGTTTTTTTTTTTCCACCCAAAAAAAAAAAAAAAAAATAAAAAAAAAAAAAAAAAAAAAAAAAAAAAAAAAAAAAAAAAAGAGAAAGAAAGTTTTAAACAAACAGCTATTCCAATGGTTTAACATTAAACATAATCCTTATTTGCATTGCTATACATGCTGATCTTAGGCCATGAGATTAAGGACCTGCACATAGTATTTCAGTTCTTTCTAGGGACATGCTTTTGGAGAGGGAGAAGAAATACTTTGGCACCACAGTTATGTCAAAACTTTGTTAACCTGGCTTATTGAACATTTTCTTTTCCTGCCTTGACTAACTCTATCTGCTGTCAAAAGCACCACATTTCAGCACCATCCAAGAGAGATCTGCTCCTTCTCACAGCACAGGACCTTTGGTTCTGACATCTCCTAGGAGTATTTTTCACGTCGCAGCAGAGACCTGCGAATCAACGTTGCCTCTCTGCATTCCCTCAGCTGTCTCTTGCTTACAGCAGCTTAAGCAAGATGAATCTCCCTCTGCCTCCCCTACAGTAATGGTTTATTTACATTGCCTGTCTGACACAATTTTGACTGGATTAAACGGCTGTGCAAGCACATCTCAAACTGCCTTTCACCCCTATGGTGGCTCCCACTCCCTGGCACGCTCCTGACCATACATAAAGCGGTGCCAAGCACCCTTGTTATCAGAAAATGAATTATCAAAATTTTAAAAATATAGAAAATAAAGCAGCTGTCTTTCTTCTGGCTTAGAGAGCTACATCAGCTCCAGACATGGTCCTGGGGCAAGAGCAGGGTGGGAAGGAGTGACTGGGGAAGTGCCATGCCAGCCCCTAGTTTAGATCAGCTCCAACAGAGATGGCTCCCTATCCTCGGGTTATTTTGAAAATGGGACTACGGCTTTAAGTGCCATTGTCAGGAGTGGCCAGGGGCGCAGACACAAACCAGGTGCTCCTCGTTTAATGAATTACAGGCCAGATCATCCATTCAGGCAGAGGCTGCCTGTGCTCTTTGCCCACAGCAAGTACAAGGCAACCTGAGCTATCCTCACCTTCAGGGCTCAGGCTTAACCTTGACACCCGAGTGGCACGGGTTTAACCCTTCAGCTCCCCTCGCTTAACTGAAGGCACCTCCCACTTGCTGGGGGCACGCAAAGAGACCAGCTGACCCTGTGTCCTGCCGCACAGCCGCACAATACACCCCAGAATTCCTATTTAGGGAATGGCAATTATTCAGTGTTCTCAGAGCGGGCTGGCACCCATCCCTTGAAGGCTCCTGAGCGGGGCTGGAGAGCAGAGATGCTGCACTGCTGCAGCAGGAGCACCTCTGCAAGTGAGGCACGTACCCACACACAAAGTGTGCGGCTGAACTTACTTTGCAAAGCTGAATTCAACATTAAATACAGAAATTTACTTAGAGTTATTCTCTTAAACACACACATACAAAACCTACTTTTGGGCCCTTCCAAGGGATTCTCCATGAAAACTTACAGAAACACAATCTAAATATTCCCAAACAGACCATTACAAGTAGGAGTTGAACTAATTTAACCATTGAAAGCAGCAGGAAAAGTAGCAGAGGAATAACAAGTTTCACTTGTCATTCTAGAATAAGTCTCTCTGCAGTTTATTAAACTAAAACCGAAATACCTGTTTTTTCCAAAACTATTTTGTGATCTCACTGACGAAACAGACAGTTGCAGTTCAGTATGCCAGTAGAAAAAAAGACATTTATTTCTCACGTGCTCTATAAGATTATCACTATTAATTCACTTCTAGACAGGAAAGGAAAAAAAATAATTCTTAAGATTATACAAGTTGGTGCAGTACACCACCCTGTAATTTTAAAGACTTTAAAGAAATCCATCTGTACTCGAGCTCAAGGTGTCAGAGCTGCCCTCTTCAACAGTTCCTTCACTGTGGTTTGCAGCAAGGAAAAAAATCTTAAATAAAACAAAAATAACCCATATAGCAGCCAACAGCTGGAGAGAAGAAAAAGAGGGGGACCAATATGGAAAGGAAAAGAAAAAAAAAAAGAAAAACATAACCCAGAGAGCATTACATCAGTTCTCCTCCCAGTTTTTTTAAAACACACGTGCCATCACTCACAACTCTGTGGTTACTGGAAAATATGACTGTAACTTCCATGGTGTGGGTGTGTGGGTTGTATTGAAAAAAAAAAATTAAAAAAAGAACCTTTCTTTGGTACAGCTGACTTTGGCTACTGATGGAAGGAAAAAGGGTGGCATATTTGTACAAAACCCTTGTGTTTTGGCAGGGAGAGTAAATGCCATGAGCCACCTAGCTACGTTTTGTTCTTTAGCAGAAGCATACACACCATTTCACTTCAGCACAGAGAATACCACAGAAAAAGCACAGCACCAAGCACAACAGAGAATGTTTCCACCCCTATGCAAACAATAATTCCATTAGATTATCAGTGAAAAAAGCCTTTATGAAATAAATTATTTAGGCCAACATTTGTTTCAGCTTTCACTGCCTATGGAGCAAGGATTGGCAGGGTAAAGCACTCATCCCAAAACCAAAATACCACTCGAGTTTGTGCTTTAAAGATGAGTCAGCAAACACCCCTCAGACTGTTATGGTACAGGCAAGTTGTTTAAAATAAAAGCCAAAAGTAATGAAGAATTTAAAATTCCAGCAAAGCCCAGGTGGTACCCTTCTTCATGGACTTGATTTCACGTGCGCACATACAAGAGGAGCAAAGACAGGATGAAAGACATCTGATGATTTTCTGTGCTTATCAATAATAGCTTATGGTACAGCTAATCACCACGTCAGTTGAAGTCTGACTTCAGAGACAAGTATTTTCAGAAGGGCCCGGGCTGACCATTCAAAGCCATTAGCCAGCTATTTTGAGAAGGACTCCAAAACACTCTTGAGACTGTGAACAACAACAAAACAAAACAAAAAAAAAACAACCCACAAACAAACAAATAAAACCCTGTGATTTTCTCCTGCTTGTCTTGCAGAGGTTTAGGGCTTACATTTTCAACTTATCCAAAGTCAGTGTTTTTAACCAACAGGTGAATTTTTTTCAGACTTCCATCATTAGAAAAGCACCAGATAGCAAGAAAAGGCAGTTAATTGAGCAGCCCTGGAACTCCCCTGACTCCAGCTGCAAGCACAGCACAAACGATCACTGCTCTTGTAGGTTCCCAGGGACTTTCCATGTCAGGAGCTCAAGCCAAATTCCAACACACAAATGAAGTCATACCCCCTAACAGCAGCATTTCTGGCCTCTGCTTGTCACAGGCTGAGTCACAGAGGTCCATGGAGCATTTCACACTTGCATTCCCAACACCAGGACTGCACAACACAGGGGAGAAGGACAGGAAGCAGCTGGCTGCTGCAGAGGGGTGCTGGGGTGGACTTTCCCAGGGGATGCTCTCTTCTGGAGAGCCATGTGAACCTGCTGAGCTGTCTGTATGCATCACTAGGGAGGACAGGGGACCAGATCTTATCTGGCCTTCTTTCAGGAATGGCCCTCCATCTCTGCACCTGTGTTCTGTTTTTTTTTTTTTTTCTTTTTTTAGGCCACAAATTAAGTGATGTAAACACACAGCAAGAGCTGTGGCCTATGATTATCATTTTTCCTCAGTGAATGGGTAGCAATGATGTCTAATTAAAAGAACAGCTATGAGGAGCAAGGCACAGTGAAGTCACCCCTCAACCTCCAAGCTCATTAATGCTCTGCACTCTCAAAAACTAATGGAGAGATCACACTAAAGTGATTTTGGCAAAAGGTGCCTCAAGACAAGTCACCGTTCATGATGGTGAAAGCCAGGTGCCGGTACTGTCTTGAGCTACGGCTGCTTGCAAACCACCCATCTACACCAGTGGCAGTAAAACATTTAACTACATTTGAACTGTCAGTGAAGTTGTCCTGGTGGCAAATTTTGTATCTGAAAAAATGGTGGTGCAGGAAAGTCTCATGTGGTTTTAATTTTGTATAGATCTAGGATGTCAATCTCTTTCACACAGCTCTACTGCTGCTTCTTTTATTTATCCAAGGACATCACACAAAAACAGACAAGAGATCTATGCATAGGGGTTTTTTTTTAAATGGTTGCAACAACCCCCAAAACTTACTGAAAATGTAACACGTGAAATACCAGATCACACACAGCTTTTTAGCTGTGTATTTTCTGAAATGTGATCATATTTACAGATACAAGGCAAGAAGACCTGTTAATTACCACTGAACACAATCTCAGTGAGTTTTAAAACAAATAACGAAAGATAAAATTCCAAGACACAGGGAAGTTTTTCTATTTGTTTCTTTTTTTTTTTTTTCTTAAGATTTGCCAAAAAAAAAAGGCCTGTTCACTTGAGGCGTTCACCCACTGGACACTAAACTATTGATGAGCGTCAAGAGGGCAATTATCTCTAAAATAAAGACTTTTGTATATCATGGGTCCCACATTCTAAATTCAGCCTGAGAAGCAGGAGGAAAAAACGATTCAGACATCAGCAGTGAATTGGCCAAAGGTCTCTGCGTTACAGATACGCCACTGTTACATTTACATGGCATTAGGAAGCGTGGCAGTCATTTGACCCACCAAACAGCAAGCACTTTTGATGCAAAGCCTAATTGTCACTTATACTTTGTCACGCCATTTAGTTTCAATGATTTTCTGAACTCTTCAAGGAACTATGCTAATGCTCCAGTTTTACTTTTGTCAGTATCAATGAGATCCTCATTAAAACCAAACTCCCAAAATTGTTTTGATGCCGCTTTCCTTGACAACATCTGCTCAGTTTCCCCTGTTCTTTCCATGACTGTGGGAAATAAGAGGAAAAAAAACTTGACAAAAGTACCATGACTATATTTTATCTGCAAGGGGTGGGAATTGAGGTTTGAAGTGCTCTCTTCAAGAGCACCAGTCTTAAATGAGGATGAATAAAATGGTATTCCGTAGAGTCCTACTCTAAACTAGATTTCCTCCCTGCTGGCTGCAAGAAAGGGTAACAGTTTACAAATCATGTCCTTATTCACTCTGTTTAAGGGACCCAGAATATTTAACTTTCAATTGTGTTACCCATTTTCCCCAAGCAGTCTTAGGAAATGGAAAACTGACCTCTCAAACCACTGCCAACTTGCAGTAGAGTTTAACATGTACAGTATGAACTGCTGAGGATGGGAGGCACTTGTTATCCAGTCAGTGTAGCACAAACACAGCAGTCTCAGGGACAGACACACAGCCCATTGGGATGGACAACAGTTTGGGCATTTCCAACTAAATCCACTGGCAAACATGAATTAAGCTTCTAAGAAAGGGTGACTGGAAATAAGGCTTTAGATATAGTTTGCTTTTCCTGTCATGACATTCACCACAATTTATAGGTTTCTACAAGCTCTCAACATTGCCTCAAGCTGTGTAAATTTAAGAATGGAACTAAATTTCTCTCCATCTCCTAAGAGAAATCAAAATTCATTATTTTTACAATATCTGATTAATATAACTAAAAAATTAGGTCCCTTCTAACAGGAAGGCTTGTACAGAATCACTGCAAGTTTCCCTGATTGTAACACCCATGAACTCCAGCTTGGAGATGGAAAGAGTAAGAAATTTCATGTATTAGGTGTTCAGTCTTATGTGACAAAGACGGAAGTCTTTGCTAAATTAACTATTTGTCAAACCAAAAAAAAACAAAAAAAAATCAAAAAAACAAACAAACAAAAACAAACAAACAAACAAAAAAAACAACAACAAAAAACACCCCACACAGTTTTGCGTGCAATTCAGTCACTCGTGGTTTCAATTTGAGGTCACTTAGTCTAAATGTGAGACAATACCAGCTTTGAAACAGCATCTTATCCTGTATTTGACAGGTTTTAAATATGCAACAAAAGGGAGTCTAAACAGTACTCTTTAATAAGTTAAGCAGAAAGTTTGGCTTAAATGAGTAAATTATCTAAAAATAATTTTCAAAATAAACTTTCCTTTTCAAAGGACATTGATTTCCAATGCCTTTTGTTAAAATCTGCATGCATTAAGTGTTACCTGGCAGATGTTCTGGTTTTCAGTGGCCTTCTCCAAACCAGTACCCTGCCTGATATATCAGCCAGCCTTCTTTTTTTAAAAAGGGCCTGAATCTGAATGTACTTCTCTATTCAAGTCCCAGCTTCCGCATTTTTGTTAATACTCTCAGTTTTCATTTAAAATATAGGCAACATTAATATACTAACCTATTTAAGAGTTCCAGATAAACCCTAGAAAATTCCAAAGGTGCAAACAGGCCAATGACACCCCCATGTCAAACTACCAAGTTTTTTAACACAGCTTCATGGTTTCCAAATAGATGAAATTAGCAACTACAACAGTCAGAAGTCAACCCTAACCCTAACCCTGGTGATAGCACCACACCAAGCACTTGTGAATCACAAGCCAGCACTCAGCAGAAATTGTTGCCCTGTGTTTTACAACTCCCTTAAACCATTTACATCATGTAAGATTGCAATACACTTAAAACTCTGATCCTGCTGCTTTCTACAATACCTTTTGCCAAATAAAATTAAATTTCTGTGCAAATTTAAGAGGTCATTCCTGAGTGAAAAATGAGGACTCTCCTAATGATGGTGTACAGTTACATGCTGTGGCATAGAAGCAAACGTCTTCGGTAATGTCACAGGAGCCCTACAGTGTCTGAGAGCTAACAGGGACAGTGTGCAGGGAGAGGGTTACCCATCACACGGGTGATGACCAAGAGTAGATTTAAAATACAGCAGCTTCCTGCCTGGACTCACTCAGCAATGCAGAACAGCCTCCAGACTCACAGCAGTGAGTGCTGTGGGAATACCAGGTAGGACAAGCCTTCCAGGGAGCAGCTCGTGTCCCAGTATGCCATCCTGCTGGAATGTGGATTACACCAGAGGAAGGGTCACTCCTACTGAATGTGAACAAACTATTAATGATGTTAAAACATCAGCATTTTGCTACTTTACCTATGTGGAGTCCCATCTGAAATCATTCTGGCCTCAGCTGGCCTTAGGGGTGAACCCTTTCGGAAGAACAGACTGGTATTAAAATACAAAGAGAGGTGAATAAAAAGGGAATGAAGGGAGTCTGCGTGTCACCAGTCACACAAAAAGTTCACACGCTTTACAGACAGTATGGCCTATAATTAAGGACATTCAAGGCTTGGCATCATAAAATTCTACTAATTAACAACTTCACTAAATTCTTATTGTTTGGGCAGAAGTGCTCCATACCAGGCATCTGCCTTTGGTTTATATTTCTGTTTTCAAGAGAAAACTTTAACTCTGACAGCTTAGTGCTGAAAATGTGATTAAAAAAAATAACAGTCTCTTTCCTCAGCCTATTATAATCCCTGTAGCCTTTTTCTTCAAGTAGTACTAAACATCTATGAATTCTGAAGTCAAGAGAATAAACCTGCCTTTGCCTCTTCTCTGGTAGTTCAATCAACTGAGGAAAACAGAGCACACTAAATTCTCAGAAACCAAACTGAACTGTCCTGCACAGTCATTAAAAGTATATCCTGATTTCCTGGGCAAATAATTCAATATTATGATGTACTTTGCAGAACTGCTGAACAGTTCCAGTAACAACTGATGTCCAGGTAAGGGGCTTTGACAACATCCTAGGCTTACTAAACACTGGCACAGCACTGTAGTTCACACATAGGCTCTGCTCAAGTAATACAATTCATCCTTCTCTTGGCTTTCCCCACATTAGTGCCTTTTCCAAGCAGGCTATCATGGCCCCTCATCACAGCCACATCTAATCATGACAGACATGAGGCTGAGATATGCACAACAGCCTTCCTGAGGTAAAGTTCTGTCCAGTATGTGTTGGCATGGCCAGTTCTAGCAAATAGGTAGCTCAGATCTAAAACAGCAAAAGCACTGCTGCAGGGGTTCCCTCGGGACAGGAAAAGAGCAGGCAGGCCAGTCACCCAATTTAGAGGTGTACAACACCCATCTACTCACCTCACCCTCTGCTTGAGATTATCAGCCCTGTTGTGGAGATCAAGCAAAGAGCTACAGCTTGTTTTTACCCCTCCAATTCAGTCAACTGTACCTGCCCTGGTGGGATTCACTGCCTCCCTGGTGGGATTCACTGCCTCCCTGTCACCCAGCACAGCTGCCTGGTTGCAGAGAGGGAAGAAAGGGGAGCATGTTCCCCTTCCACCATCACAGGTCACAGATCGGCATCTCTGTTCAAGCTGCTGGAAGCAGCTAAAATTTGGCCACGTGCCATCTTTGTGACACCTCTCCTGGAGGGCAGCAAGCCAGGGCAGAGGAGCAGTTCAGGCTGCCAGCAGCAGCCCTGGTGGTGCCCTTTCATATCTAGGCAGATTCTGTACCTGCCTGGGGCAATGGAAAAACCCTGCTCTGGGCCTGCAGACATGCACTTTAACAGGGTGATATACCACAGTATACACCACCACAGTGGTGACATGAATTATTTTAGCTGCTCTGAGCAAAAGTGTAAACTCTTGCAATGGCCTCTAGCGGCAAGGGGATTATTTGCTATGAAACCAATGGCAGCCAGGAGTAACTACAAAATGTGGCCACCCTACGCCCTAAGAAAGGAAATGTGCCACTACATGTGCATATATATTCCATATATAGAAAGGTTATAGACACAGCCCCCTTAGTATAACTCCCTGGCTTTTTTTTATTCTTTCTTCTCAGTGCCACCATGCTGACTAGACAATATGTATCATCGGAAAATAATGAACAGAAAAACAAGCCCTTTGAAAATGCTCTCAAGATTAATTTCTCCATGATTTTTTTTTAATGCATAAACTGCAATTTTGCCTGATTTGGAAACATATCAAGGACAAGTCAGGCATTAAATCAGCACTTGCTTCCTCTGCAGTGCCTGAGCTTAGCCCAAAGTTCACCTTTGATACCAGGACCGTTCACTAGAGAGCTGGTAGGCAGAAGATGGTAGGGAAGCTGAAGGTTCCAAGTTTACAGCAGAGCTCCTGAAAAGTCAGGGAACCTCATTAATTTTGAGCAAGTTATCCACCTCTAAGACCAGGGTGGGGGTGAGGTTTTAATTAAAATTATATTTTCGTAGTATTTCTTTAACATGTTTTTACATTAGCATATCTATGCATATATATGTATATATAATCTAAGAGAAATTTTCTTATTTAAATTACAGAGAGTAATTTCTACATTATTAACTTAAAATGCAGTTTCTTCTCTTTGGGGATCCTAGAAGTAAAAATATTTTACTTTTTAAAAATCAAAACCACCTTCCCCCCAAGGCACTGTGGATGCTGGCCAGGAGCTGTAACCTCTCCAGCCAACACAAACATACCTAAAAAGTATTTGTATCTGCTCCTTTACACCTGATTTAAAGTTAATAATAACTCTACACAAACAGACTGACATAAAGGGCAGTGAAGGTGCGTATTTTAGACTCTGGAGATACCGCCCTCCCCCTTGCAATGCTGTCTGCAAGATCTCATACTGCTAGAACATCCTCTCCTTCAATCTTACTCAACTGCCTTTACTAAGAGCCATAGATTTTTGCTCCAGTACAAAGCTCCACTCTTCAACTTAATTAACACACAAAATAGGGGTGTAATAACCCTAACTTGCAACACTTCTTGAGACACTGTCACACTCTCCCATCTCAGTGTCCATGTTTGGTTTACTTTGACCATTTCTGACTCACAGAAGTAAACAACTCCTAAATCTATACAGCAATATGTTTATCACCAATTCCATATACACACATATCATCCTTTCATCAAGCTCACAAAATCCTCTTCCTTGACAAAAGCCAGTAACCATTCCCAGACAACACTACTCCACTCATCCATCAGCCAAGAGCAGGAGTGTGGCATCCACCAGGAATGGATGAACACTGATGGATAAACACAGCAGGAACATGGCCCGGAGCATCAGCCTTCAAGTCACACCTACTGCAGAACTTCCCACATGCTGATGGACTTACGAGTTTTAAACACTTCGGTGAATCGGCTACAGTTAATTCTCAAACCTTATAGAATCCTGTCCTTGATTGGATATGCATTGGTACAGAGGCAAATGCAGCTTATGAAAACTGTACTCTGGAGGGGGAAAAAGAGAAGAAACCCAAGCCCAGCCCCATGGTTGAAGGTAATGCTCCCATAGGAAGGAAAGCACCTTCTGCAAAGAGGACGATGCACTGGTATAACCAGTATCATTCCCAGTCAAGACAGGAATGGGAGTTGGCCTAGTAAGCACCGTGCCACCTAAATACTCATACCCACAGCACTGCTGCAGACTGGCACAGCTGAAATGCAAACGCACTGTTATGTACACAGCCCATGCCAAAATATCAAGGTGTCCCTGCTCAAGTAAGCTTTAAAAACACCCCCACCTCATTATTTGTCTGAAAACAGCAGCCTGACCATTGAAAGGAAGAAGGCAAGGTCATATGCTCAGAGCTTTCCAGCCGCATCACACATGCACGGGAGCCCCCCCAGGATGGGAACATGAAAGCAAGATTTGCCACCACCCCTCAGTGTGCCTGAATGTGCACCCCAGCAGGCAGCCCTGCAGCAGGGAGTCGGGCCTGGGGCAAGGGGAAACTGCAGTGTGCAGCTGTGTAGGGACACATACTCAGAATATGTGGGGCAGAAATACTGCACAAATGTAGGTTTGCTTTGCAGCTTCCACTGGTGGTGAGACACTTGTGATAGGAAGGATGTACCAGGCTCCCTCATAGCCTTCAGGAGGAGACAGAGAAGAAACCCTTGGGGGAAAATTAAAAATATAATCAGTACCCAGATAAAAATCTATTCTACCAACACGTCCAAAACCTTTCATACAAATTGCTGTCCAATGGGTGAGACTGATAGATAAGGAAACAAAGAAAGAAGTTTTAGGCACATAAAATGCAAATGCCTAGTCTATGAAATAGACATAGGAAGACTTATCTTCCACTTTTCTGCATACTTTGAGACTTACACTGTGGGAAAGCTGTATAAATGTACTCTTTTGCAAACTTTGGCTGATTTAGTTACAATCTTAGTAATACACGAAATGCTCATGTGAGCAAACCACATTTGATTTCCAGGGAATGTAACCGTTCCTATTGGTTCAATTTTCTAAGCATTTCTTATTGATAACTGAGTTGGAAAAGACCTCAGTAAGGTTTCTCATGCCCTGGGCAGCTGCTCCACACAACCTTCAGCAGTATCCTGCACCCCTTCCTTCCCTGCATCCCTCCATGCAAACCACCATGTGAATTACTGATTTCAAAAACTACACACAGGCACCGGCCCAAGCACTAGTGGCATAGATGACACAGGTACAGGGCCCTTGGGTAGTGCTGCAGCCAACAGTCTTCCCAATCCAAGCCTAAGTCTTCCCTTCCCCTCCAGTCCCACCCACACTGTGTCATGGGAGACCTGTTCCCACTATGGTCTAGTCCCAAAATAACTACTGCCATTCCAAAACACTATTTTCCATTTCCAGAAAGCTTCAGGGTGACCAAGACCTCACTTAAACAAAGCCTGTCAGTGTGCCTTTTTCCTCTTGGTACAATGCCTCTTGGAGCACCAGTCCAGAATGGAGGTGCCAGCATCCCGCAGAAAGGCAAGCAAACGCCTGGGACTGAGCAAGGAAAAGTCTATCAGACACAGACCCTTCCAGCAGCCAGGCAGGAAGACAGAGTGAAAAGGGAGAGGAGAGAAGTGTTCATCACCTGGCTGTGCCAAGCTCAATAAAAAATAGTAAGAGGGGGGAAAAAAAAAAGTTTTAAATGCCCTGGGACTTAGTAAACAAGCAGTTGAGTCTGGGAGTTAATGCCAACACAACAGCTGGCCTTCAGAAGGCATCTACTAATATAGCAACTTGTAATTAACACAAGGTCATCTCTAAAAATTACTAGGCCAATTTGCTGTTAAATAGCTTCCTCCAGGGGACGTGTCCCTGTTGGAGTACGAGCTGCTGCATTGTGTCTGTGAAGACAGACAGCTTGGACCAGAGCCGTGTTTCCCTGGGGAGACAGGGTCACCATACGGGGCTCTCTGTGCTCCCCACATCAATTCATGGCCAGGCCCCCCTCTCCCCTCACTGCCCCACAGATCAAAGCAGCCTTCTGTTCCCCTGTAGACTGATGTGCTACAACACCCACAGCATCCAAGCCGACCGGAGGTCTCTGTCAAGGTTGACAGCAATGAGCCAACACTTGTAGAATAGAATTGTGCAACAGCCTTTGGGCTGGTTCTACCAGCATTCACTTGCCCAGGCATCACAGCCATATAGAGAATCATGGAATCACAGAATTGTTTAGGTTGGAAAAGACCTTGAAGATCAGAGTCCAACAGTTGACTCAGCACTTCCAAGTCCACCACTAAACCATGTCCCTCAGCACCACATCCAAACATATTTTAAATACCTCCAGGGATGGTGACTCAACCACTTCCCTGGGCAGCTTGTTTCAATCTTCGACAACCTGAAGAATTTTTCCAAAATGTCACATCTAAACCTTCGCTGGTTCAACTTGAGGTCGTTTCCTCTCATCCTATCACTTGTTACTTGGGAGAAGAGACCAACTCCCATCTCACCACATATTCCTTTCAGGTAGTTGAAGAGAGCAATAAGGTCTCCCCTGAACCTCCTTATCTCCAGGCTATCTCCCTTAGCTGCTCCTTGTAAGACCTGTGCTTTAGACCCTATGTGTCCCTCTGGCCATTAGCAGGTTGTCACCACAGGCCATAATGTATTCCTCACACAGTTCCTTCTGCAAGGTGCTCCCCTTGTGGATCAAGGTCTTCCCAAACAACTTTATCTATGAGTCACTTTATCCTGGAAGCCTTCCTCTGGGGTGAAGTTCCTCTTACTTCCATGTCAGTAGAAGTTTCAAGCAGCTGATGGAGAGGAGCATTTCAATTTTTTAGGCAGCATTTTTTCCACTTCCTTCAGATACACAAATCTTTGTACCTAATTTTATGTAGGGGGCTGGCATGGCATGTTTATACTACCACTCCCCACACTTGTCTCTGCTCTTCCTTTGCTTGGGAGAGCATGTCTCAATCGTCATATCCTGGCTGCTTGCCTAAACCTTTGCAACCTCATCCCTGGTTTCAATATGCAGACTAGAATGCCCAATTTGTCACTTATTTTCCAGGATTCAGAAGAACCCTCTTGTGAAGTCAGGCAGCAAAACCAGTCCTTTTCCTGCCCCAAGGACAGAGGCAGCTTGTGCTGCTAAGTGCCTCTTGCCTTTCACTGTCTTTCTTCCACAATTGCGTGAAGAGATGTCCAGCACTCACTGCCTCTGTGAGAAAGCAATTACAAAGGCCGCTGCTAGAACCAGGAGGTGGACAGATGCTGAGATCCTTGATTGCCATTCCCCATGCTGCATCAGCATGGAGGCAGGATAAAAGTTCCCACAGGTGATTCCTAGATGACTTCTGTTCCTGCTGGAAGACTCAGCAGGATCAGTGCCTGCTGCTCAGCCTGACCTGACAGCAGGATGGCAAGAGAGAGAAGGCAGGAGGAGAGACAGGGCACCTGGGGAGGTTTCAGCTCACCATTTGGGAGTAAGACCTACCTCCAGACTCCTACCTGGACTTTTGCAATAGAAGGGAGCACATCAAAACAGCTATAATAAAGCTAAGCAAATCCAAGACTGGAAATATCAGAGGAGAGGAGATCCAGAGTCCATCCATTAGTGCCATATACCAGCAGTAATTGGCCTAGTAATCTTCTCAGCCTTGCCTCCTCATCTACCAGTAAACCACATATCAAGGTACAGGTTCATCACCACTGCACACCCTTATGCACAGGAGAACAAATAACAGATGATTTCACATCACTTAAACACCAGCTTTAGTCTTATTCAACTCTTACCCCTGTGCTTCACTTAGAGGCATTCAAAAAAGGAACAGGATTAGTAGCTCAAAAGATAAAGTTTTCAGAAGTCTTTTATGCTAAAATAATTACCGTATAAATCAGGGTAGGCATGAGGAACTAGACTACTCAAGACCAAGCCCTGCCTTGTACCTTTTCTCAAGTAAGTCAGAAGATTTGCAAAGGCCTTTGACTCCAGGGAAGCAGAGTATTTTCCAGTTTTGCAACATTCTGCACTTTAGGGGCAAATAAGCTCCCTTCCAGTTGTCAATTCAACATGTAAAACACCTCACGGAGATTTTGCTAAGCATCTCTTTATAGGGCAAGAAAATAAATGATTCTTTTTATCCTGTCGGAAAACTTCATATTCTTGAAACTCTTACCAGTCTGGGAAGGTGGAACTCATTCGTAAATAAAGTCCTGAGAAACCCACATGGCCACAGCTTGGCAGGACCCCAGTCCTGAATGAGTCCTTTCATTTCCAGCATGTTTGGTAACTTGGGTTAGAGAGCAAATGGTGGGTTTGATAGAATATTTCAAACACAGAGCAACTAGAGTGCTACAGTCACCTTTACCTAAAAAAAAAATCATATAATAATAAATAATAACTGATTTTTCAAGGCATTCCTCACCATATCCTCATAAAGTAAGCAGAGGTGCTACAAAAACACTAGGAGCAGTGGTATCATTTAGTTGGGCCAAGTGCAAGGTTGAAAACAAGTGCAGAAAAAAGAAGGATCCTTGCAGCAGATTAAGCAGAACAGAATTCATACAAAGTTGCAAGTCAAATGGTTTATTTATTTGCTGATCTCTCTCTGTAAATTACCATATATCATTGCTGCTAGGACTAAACTGATGCACCTACTTGTGAGCTGCACCAAAACAACACAGGTTCGTAGATTTATGACTTTTATAATGATTACCCCTGTACATTTAGAGATAAATCAGGCTACTCCTGGATGCTTGGCTAGAAGAATTCAGTTGTAGCATTGTTGTCTATATTTGGAAAAAATTATAAGAAATAGAGAAGGTAATAAAATACTTCAGGCTGCAAATAAAGCCGCCTGATCTCATGTTGTAAATGTGCTGATGATAAATCCACAGAAGGAACTGCCAGGTCCTGGAGGGTTTGGGGCAGCAAAAACCACTCATTCCCCCAAGAGCCAAATGCCCAATAAAACACTTGCAGATGAGAACTGTGGCAATTCCATCCTTCATGCTCCCTCTTGGAGCATCATTTGAAGATCAGAACCTCACTAATTCAACTGTAGTTCAAAATAAAATCTGAACTTAAAGAATCTGGAAGTGAAGCTCACACACACTAAGAGCTGCAAGTCAAGTGGCCTGCCCTGCAACCTGGACAGAAAGAAATAGTAATTCCTGAAAATTATAAGCACAAGCTGCAGCATGAAGTTGATAAAAATATCAGCATCAAGTTAATGGATGGTCCAGAGATTCTGTTCTTCAGAGGATCATGTTATATGCTCCTCTTTACAGAATATTTTTATCCTAGCTTCAACGGTATTTACATATTTTAAAAAAATATTATTATTTAAAGGTATATTCCAGGTCAGCTGTTTGACCTGCCATATATCTAACTAAACAGGAACTGAAGGGGAAAAAAATTAATTTTTTCTGGCTAATTTCAAATTATCTCAGGTAATTTTTCCCAGAATGTCAAAGCTAGAGAAGACTATTAATAAATTCAGCACCAATATCCTGTCACAACTGTTTATTCTGGCCAGATAAAACCACATTTAGTGGAAAAAACATTGATTTCCTTTCAGCATCATAGCCTGGAACAGCAAAAGCTTTGTTTGTAAAAGCCCAAATAGCTTTTTCTCTTCAACCTGCCCAGTTGGCTTACATATAACAACTTTTGCTGTAGGGGACAGAGTGACCATTTACAGTCTGAATTGCAGACCATCCAATTTCTGCAACTGAATTACACCCCAAAATGTTTGACATATACTGGATAAAGATTATCAAGGGTTCAGCATCCTTCCTCCTTCTAACATGAACTCACTAGATTACTGACTTAAAAAAAGTAATTACTGTATTTATGGGAAGATGCTTTCATGAGATACCTCAGATAAACATTTTGTTGTTGTTCAAAAGGCAATCTATATACAAGAGAGCCACTGGAGTTGGGGCAAGACCAGCTGCCAGGCATCTGGCAGGTTTGTCAGCATTGGCACACATGCTGGATATCTGGCAGTTAGCTTTTGCATCTGTTAGTTTCAGCCACAGCCATAGCTACATCAAAAGCCACAAAGGCATGTCCTGGTTATTTTTCATGGTGTCTGCATTGATCTAACACATTCTAGGTTCACTGCCCAGGTTTTTTGTTGTTGTTGCTGTCTTTTGGGTTTGGCTTCCTCCTGCCAAAAAAGAAAGTGTGAAAGAAGAGGGCAAGTGCTTGGTGATAACTGGAAGAAATCCATTGTTAGTATACCAGGGCTTCGTATGTAGATGCATATATATAAATATATGTTTTTTTCAAGGTCCTCTAGACAGTGGAATGATTGTCTCTCAGAGGCAGTGCTCCACACCACAGTGCCCTTGCCACAGTGCCCACCAAAAATAAATGATTCACATTAAAAAAAAAATAAAAAAAAAAATTTAATCTTTTAATGCAATTCCACGTGGTTTAGCTTGTAACATTTTAACTGATTTTGGGCAACATTACCCTCTATTGGTGTTTAATTAATCTGTAGGCTTAACGCTGTGATGAACACTGCTGGCTAGCCTAGGGCCACTAGTGCTCTTCCCTGAATACCGAAAAGGCAAACGCTTCACTAAAAAACAGGAAACCACATTTTAGCAAATCTAAAGTCAGGTTTCAGGAGTATCTTGAGGGCAATGTAAGGCTATACTGATCCTGAATGCAGTGTCTGACCCTGTCCGGCTGCTCACCCCACGATGAGACCAGCACAAATAGCCAGGAGGCCACACAGCAGACCAGAGCTGGGAAGCTAATCTCAGCAAAAGCAAAGTGTTTGGGCTATATTTGCTAAGCTGGTTTAATTTGGATCAGTTTCCCAAGCTGCCTCCCAGGTGTGTCTGTGCACTGGGGCTGCATCTCCGGTGCTGTCGCAGAACAGAACCAGCCGAGGTGGTGAGGGGCGCATTGAGCCCTGCGGGGTTGCAGAGGTGCCAGGGACCCTGGCCCTGCCAGCACCTCCCCACCAGCACTTACAGTGAGCTTTGAACAGTGCAGTGCCCCCACTTGAATAGTGCAGTGCCCCCACTTGTGTCTCAGTCCAGCAGGAAGGCTGTGCCAGAACTCGAATCACGCCGGCTGCAGCCTCAGCAGCTGATGGCTGTGTGCTTTCACCAATGCAAAGCCCAAGTTCTCCACTTGTCTGGTGTCTGTGCTTGGGCACACGCAGACCAAACAGTCCTCACACTGCAAAGGGTGTCAGTGTGAGCAGATCAGTCAAATCAGGTAGGTTGTGAATTAGCTGAGGCCAAATTTACCTTCATGCCAAGGCAATGTTTTGCACTTCTCGTCACTTGCACAGCTCCTGCACACAGAAGAGACCACCAAGATATCTGGAGAGAAGGTGACCCTTTACCTATTTCAGGTGTTTAAAATATATGCATTTTCTTTAACCTTTCCACTTAAAGGCTGCTTTCAAAAATACAGACCTTGCTAAGGATACTGCCTCAGCACGTACCAGTGAGGTTCTGGGGATTTTGATATCCCTACCAATATATCCTTGTCACTCAGGAATTCGGCAATGTTCCACATTTCCCAGAGACAGTTACCTATAGTGGCTATCCAAGGCGCTTTGATTACCATGATACCACATTGCTTGTCATCACCATACTGCAAGGAAGTATTTACAGTCAAATCTGTGCAGAGAGAAGGGAAGTTGATTTTCTTTGCTGTTGGATCAATAGGAAACTCATCAGACTTAATACTTGCAAAGAACTTGAAAAACATTTCGAAGAGAAAAACAGAAGTATACTAAGCCTGGTAATGTTACAGGATGAATATAGGTAGGGGAAAACAAACGACCAAACAAGACCTACGCAAATTTTGGGAGTGCTTTCTGTTTGGTTTTATTTTTTTTATTTGTACAGCACAGTAAGTCAAGAGATCCAGAAGCAGAGCAGATACTCAATACATTTCTCACCTACCCCATCTTTTTTTAGTATACTTCACACAGCTCCCTAGTCAGTGGTCTCTGAGCCACTTCACTCCTGGCACCCTTGGCAGGACATGAAAGAATCTATTTTTCTACCTTCGCTCTTGGCAATCTGAGGCTCTTCAGGCTGTGGATATCTCACCTATTTCTCCCTCTTTACATGCACCTTCCCAAGAGTTTGGATAATGGTGGTGCTCCCTCCAACAACCTCGGCCCACTAACATGCCTGAGCACAGAGGGATGGGGTTTGCCTCATCCTGGTGGTTCTGCCATGCACCTTGACAGCCCTTTATAAGCCTGGGAATGGGGGGGAAAAACCCTCAAGCCTTAAGTTACACAACAGATAGCATTCAGGGATAGCTGTTTATACTAGCTAGAGGTCTAGAGCTGCAGGGGAATGAGTCTCAGGCAAGAAAAACAAGGCTTTTAACACTAAGCCACAGTAAGATCACATTCAACAGCTCAGGTTTCAAAACCTGCTCCAGCAAAATTGTGCGCACAGGCACTCACTGCAGGTGTCCCAGCATTTAACACTTAAAGTGGTGCCACTGGTATCACCTCAAAAACAACCACCACATTCATCCTGCGCTCAAGCCTGCAGGGGATTTCCCAAGATACATCTCCAAAATCCACGCATACCCTCAGAGTCCACTGAGGGAAACTCACACAGCCCCAGTTTTCAAGAGACTGTGCTTTCAGTGTCATGGGCAGGCACACACAAGCAATGGCGAACAATGAAGGTAGCTGGGACAAAGTTGATTTACATTTTGCCACTTTTCATCTGTCTCTTCAGTGGCCTATAGTTAATCAAACTAACACCCCTTCTCTCTGTGTCACAGGCGCAAGAAAGAAGTAGGCACTGTACATCCTTCCTGCTATTCTCTTGCAAATGGAGCTGCAGCAGAATTCAAAAGTAGTGCACACAGGCCAAGTGAATTATGCATTTGGCTCCTCTCAAAAGCCAAGGAAAACTCAAATGCCAGATTTTCTTAAAAGCAAAGCATCCTGTCAGCAAAATGACACTGACTGTCTGTATTGGGGGCAGTGGGCTTTTTCTTTTCAGAAATAGCATCCATTCATCTGTTGTTGGTTTTTTTAATTAGAAAAACTGATAAATACAAAACCAATGGCGGAAAACAAATACGAAAAATAACAAAGACACATTTATCTGCTAAAGGGAAGTGGCAAAGAGCAGCTGTCCTTTAATGATCACCAGGCACGTGAAATTAATCCACATCTTTATTACAAATTTAAACCAACCAAATAAATTAAAACTCAAATCAGACCAGGAACCCAGGTGGGGAAGGAATAAGCAAAGCTCAGTTTACTCCCAGCCTGGCCAGTCATCTCTACAAAAATAAGTACCTTTGTCTGCTGCCACCACAATTATTCTCTCATCACCCTTGCTGAAGATGAGATAGGAAAGCCACGGCCCCGTCGGAACAACGGCTGCTTTACGCCAGCCCAGGAGATGAATGGCTCCAATTATTCACGGGAACCACGGATACATGCGGCCTAGAAGTTTAATTTTTAAATTTCCATGAAATGCATGCTTTTAAATATAGCATAAGGAACAACAGTGCATTGATCTAGTCCTTCCCCCAAGTCAGTCTTTCCCATTAGTGGGATCCAATCTGGCACTAGCAAAATTCCCATTGAGTCCAGGGAGATTTGCATGAGGGAATATTGCATTGTTCAGCTACTCATCCCCCTCTGCTAGATCCCGCATGCTGAGGAGGCATCTAAGTCCAAAGCAATCCCAGTGGCTGCTGGGGTTATGGAAGGAAGAGGACAGCTTCCTCCTTGCTCCTAGCAGCCCCATCTTGCAGACAGAGATCCCCTCCAAAATGCTTCAGGGAGCACGCGGTGCTCTAGGGTGAGAGCTGCTTCCACATCTTGCCCTCTACATCTGGAGTCCAGCCTCCCCTCCTGCAAGCTCTCATCCCTCCAGGATCAGTGCATTTTTTTCCCTACTGGCTGATGACACACTGAATTCACACCTAGCAAAAGCGTATGGGTTGTTTGAACACCATCCTGCCAAGGCTACCACACGATTTTATTATTTATGAGTTTCTTAGTTTTTAAACACTGGCAAAAAGAAGCTAACCAAAGATTTTTTTATACAGATTCGACTTGTGCCTACAAGTCAGCAGAACATTTAAAAGTACACCATATACATCTCAATTCAGAATCAGCTGTGGTGGGGAAAGGAACAGGATTAGCTTTATTTTGTGAAAAAATTCCAATGGATTCACGCAAATAGATGTTTTTGATCTTTGCCAAAAAAATAATAAGGTCATTTGTTTCTATAAAAAGGCCTTTAGAATGTACCAGACAAAACTGTCAGTTTCATAAATCAGTGATTTTAATACACTTAAAAAAAACTTGAACAAGAACAACCCAAAACAACCAAACAGTAGATAACTCCTAAAAGCTTTTTGGTTTTTTTTTTAGTTCTCCTAGAGCTTTAGAATCAAGCTCAGAAATTTGTATTTCACAACAAAAGCTTTGACTTTTATTATAGTACAAATGGCAGTTTTAGCTTCCCTCTCACTTTTTTTTTTGCATAAGGACACTTCAAGGCAGCAGGACACATTTGCATATGTAGAGTGAATGAAGTAATGAGAGAGAGCATTTAGCATCACATAGATCATAAGCCATTCTGATTATCCCATAATTTTCCTTGAGATGAAAATATCCGCTGCCCTCTACACACACTTTTTGTGGAGCAGTACCCCCCAGCTCCTAAGCAGAATCAGAATCTCATGCTCAGCGCAGTAGAAGCACAAAAGAACAAAAAACAACAATTAGAAGCTAATCCGTAGTGGTTCTGGAGGGGCTGCAATCTAAATTAAGTAAGAAGATAACACCACTACTCCATTTTACAAAAGTGGGGCTGAAAAACAGAGAGATTAAGAGTTTTTATACACTAAAGGCATTTCACGGTTTTGCTTTCTTGCCTGCTTCGTGTACCCTGTTTATTTAGATTTCAACTCATCAAAACAGGATTATCTCTCATTTGTGTTTATACCCTGTCTAACACAAAGCAGCCATTAATAACTACACAAGAATTGCTTTTCAGGCAGCAAAAGCTACAGGTGATTAATAACGATGCGACTCCAGGCATGTCTCTGGCAATACCGTGTTTTCTTTTCTGGGTTACAGAGATTAGCACTTCGAGTCATGATCCACTGATACTTATGTAAACAACCTGCACAGAGAGGGAAGAGAAACGCTACAGCCCTGCTCCTGGAGCGGGGAGGGCTCACAACCTGACAGGAAAGAAAATAAAGGAACAGCCCAGAGGAAGTCTCTTTCCAGGAGAAGAATGTACACACCAATCCTTGTTTCTAGACTTATTCATCAGGGATATGTGAAAAGGAAAGACAGGAAGAGCAGAAGGGAAACTAACACAGAGTTAATAAGTGCAAATTAGCAAAGAAACAGAGAAGACTGCTGATACCCCATTTTTTACAACACATATTGTCATCATCAGGGGCTTTTAGCTCCTGTCTTTTACCAGGCTGTTACACTTACTACACGTGACCTACACAAAACACCAAAATGTATGCACTTAGTGTCATTTGACCTGCCCTGATGTGTTTGGGGACATTTGCACAGGGTTGACAGATAAGCCCTAAGAGCTGTAGAAGACCCAGCCTCTCTGGGGCAGCAGCTGTAAACCAGCTCTTCCAGCTTTGACTGTCCTTACCCCACAACAGACAAGTGACATTAAACGTCTGCACTTACAAAGCTGCATCCCATCCCCACAGTGTGTCTGGGTTTGGTTGTGCAGCACGTGCCAAGGTCTCAGGCAGTGAGCTCACGGAAAATAAAAAGCCACCTGCCAGGATGGTCCATCCAGCCTTGGTCCTGCCCACCCCATAGGTTCCCAAGGACAGGGGCTGGGCAGGCAGCACATCAGGGCAACACTTCTGCCAGGCTGGACCCTGCTCAGGGGCCATACAGCCCACACCACAGCCTCCACTGCCAGCCCTGCAACAATCCAAAAGCCTTTGCTTCACTCAAAATGCCCAAAAAGGACTCCCAGAATGAGGGAAATTCTTTCTGCAATGCTCTTGGGGTGCAAAGAAGGCTGTACAAAACAGATATTATTAATCAGATTTAAATGAGTAACTGTTCAGGGCACAGAAACATGTATTACACTCCATTAAGTATCTGGATTGAAAGCACTGTAGTATCATCCATGCTCAAATTCCAAGTCTTTCCACACAGAAAGCTTCAAAACGAGTGATATATATAGATAGATAGATATAGATATATATATAAGCATTGAAAATACAGACAAAGGGAATATACTAAAGAATGATATTTCTTATTTACAACCTAGAGTTCATTTACTTTGAAATCAGGACTTGGGGCAGATACTTCAGCATGAGCACAGCCCTGAGGAATGCTGAAATCAGCCATCAATAACTCTTTTCACAAGACAAGCCTCCCGAGGGCAGAGGGATAATACCAAGCTGGGTGGTAGTTTTTAAGCAGCTGGACACAAATTGGGACTTGTCAGTTGTTGTTCCCAGGCACTGCATGTCAAATTGGAATAACCTGTTGTGCTCTTGCTATTTTTTTTCCATGACTGCAGAATGCAGAAGAGGCACCTGTTGACTCCTGAGTAAGTTTCCCTGTGATGAACAGTTCTTATCAATCATCACTCAACAAGAGATTTCAAAATAATGGTTTCTTCTCATCTTCCCCACAGTGAGAAACATTCAGTGCACACAGCAACCAAGCTGAAATCTGCTTTTCTGACATCTGAGCTCTGCTGAGAAAGTTTCTTCATCGACTGGTTTTGGATTCTTGTTGCCATTCCAGGAACCAAGCTCGGGAAGCTGCCTAGAAGCAGCACAGGAGCCACACTGCACAGGGCACTGAGAGTGGGAATATCCATGGCACATCTCAGCTCCCAGCAGCGCTGGGCCTGAGTGGGGGGCTCAGGAGTTGAGCCAGGTCTATAGCAGCTCATGATCTGCAGCACAGCAGTCTGGAAAGAAGATGGAATGGCAGTGGGAAGCTCAGAGGGCCACCAAAGTGGTCTGTGAGGAGTGCTGTGCTCCATACTGTGTGACAGGGCACTGTAGCCAACAGCTCAGTTCATCTCTGCTGACTGAGAGATGCCTTTGACTAAAACCTTTTTGCAGTTAAAGGCTCCCCAGAACACATGGGGACAAGAAGACAACTGAGCTCCAAAGTCAACCCTTTCCAGGCCTTGAGCCCCAAGTAAATTGAGGATGCTTTGAGTGGTGGGCTCCCACTCCAGGCTTGGATTGGTCCAGCTGCTATTTCCCTGCCTATTGCACTTCAGCTCTGCTTGCAAGAGGTGCAGGCACAGCATCTCCAGTATTTAAATACTCCAGTATTTTAAATACTCCAGTATTTAAAACTGAATTTACACTCCTTTGAAACCATAGCTGGAGAGACTCTTGGAAAACTTGGAGAAAGAGTTTTGCTGCAGGAACAACCCACAGATGGAAGCTGCCCAGCAAGACAGAGAACGTGGACAGCCAGACACTGATGGATATGTGCTGATCAATCTCTTAGCATGAGCAAATACTTCTATTATTTGTGTAGGTGCAATCTGTGCCCCTTTGACCCCCTAAGTAAGCTCTGTCAGACAAACACCGAGCTGAAATGAGATTAGGCTAAACAGCCCCTTTGGGTTTAGCAAACAGGAGGAGAAGAGCCACTCCCTTTCTTAATCCACCCAAATCCCACATATAAAATATAAGCTCCAATTAACAAAAAGTCAAGGAAGACAAAATATTATTTGAAAGTTCAAAAAAGGCCCAATCACTGAATGCAGCTCACAGTTTGAATACAATTGTTCTGGGTGGTCTGCAAAGCACTGAGCTGGCTGTGCAGAAAAGAGTATTTTAAGAACAAACCAGTGGGATACCAGAGTGTAGAAAAGATGAATTCATGTTAGAAAAACACTTTGTGAAGTCATACACAGAATGCAAATGTTGAAAAAATAAATAATAGCTTCCCTTACCTATTTATTTTTATTTCTTATGCCAAGGCCATAATTCCTTTTCATGTATTTTGAGGATAAATATTAAGATTAATAGATCATCAACATTACGAAGGCTTAGTCTCTGGGACACAAGGTCATTGGGAAGCTGAGATCTGCAGACATTGAACACAGTGGTAATAAAAGCAGAGAACTCAACAACTCACTTTCATTTTAGACACAAACAAAATGGTTTTGCATCCAAAAGTACAAAACAGCTTGATCCCTGCCCTAGAGACCCCAGAAGTTTTAAAGACTTTTGCCAAGGCTTTGTAGACTGGGCTTTCTTTCTGCATTAGTGAGTGCATATGTAGACCGAGTTCATAAAGTCGAGTGAAAACTAAAGAAAAAAATCTGCCTGGAGGGATTTTTCTACATCCTTGTCATTGGAGCACAGTCATCACAACTCTAGACAAGGTTTTTCCTCCAAAAAGCTACCCTGCATGCCTTTTCCTTTCACTCAGAGCTGTGGCACAGTCCCCAGCAGCAGCAGTGGCTACTCCAGCCTGGAAATGCAGCTCACAACGTTCAGGTGGGTGCACACATTTAAGGGCTGTACAAGTAGATACACAGAAGGGTGATTTTCCATGGCAGTGTTCCTTTGGTCTGTAGCTTTCAAAATGCTTTGCAAAGCAGGTATGCATTGGCCCACCTGGATTGAGGGGAAATAAACACAAGGAAGGACAAGTCTGTGCATGGTGACCAAAAAAATAAATATTTAGGAGCCTAGAGTCAGAGTACATGGTATTAAACACCACTGTGCTCTTCAGTAAACACAGAGCATAAATTCTAAGAATTTGATTTTGACCAGAACTGGCGTTAGAAATACTGAGGCAGTAAATGCAAACATGAGCTATCGTTTACACACTCTCACATCAAACCACTTTCACTGCTTTTTAAAAGGATGCCCACTGAAGCCAGCATCAGCAGCTCAGGCAATGTCCCTCATGGCTACATGCCAAAGGAAACTCCTGGGGCAATTCTCCTGAGAGATGCACCTTGTATGCCAAACTCCCAATTTACATCCACAGGCGTCCAAAGTCCCCTAAATACGCTAATTGACCCTGGAAGCAGTAACAGTTTTACAGAAAGGAAAGGTTGGAAGGGAGCACTGGAGATCCTCAAGTCCCTCCCCAAGCAGGTCCCCAGAAAAAAAAGGAAGATTTTTCCTTCAGGTCAGCAGAACAAAGCCCTGTACATGCCACAAGTCATCCAGTTCAAAATGAGGCACTGGCACAGAGGCTGCAGATGTGATTGAGTCAGAAAACTGGGCTCCCTCTGGAGCAGCAAGTTCCCAAGAGCTGCGAGGAAGAGGCAGGCATAATGGTCTCCAGTTAACTTCTGAGATCTGAATATCCTAATTAAGGACTACTTTCCCAAAACATATGCCAGCTGAAGAACCTCTTATTAGAACTGGCATCAATAATAAGATCTCTAAGTCCCCCCATAACCAAGTAAATAATCATTGACAAACCACCCAGCACTTAAAACCACCAAGTGTTGTGTATACAGGAGACACTAAGGACTCAGGAGCCAGGGATGAGTCAGTTTGGGTGGATGGAAGGGGAGGGAAAAAAGCAAAACAGTGCAATGTTTAATTCTTCTTGAATTAACCTTGTTTTCAGTACAGCACTTCAGACCGATAGGTGAATATTTTAACATCACATCCATCCAGAAACTGCCACGTAAGAGGCACTACAATGTCACCTCATCTCAGTAATGACAAAGGGGTGATTGCACATTAACCATGCCAACCACCACAGCTTCTCCAAACACAAACACACCTAAATCTAAGCCTACAGCCGGTCACTCAATTTCTTCCAATAGAGGTCAGTGAAAAGATAGGGATATAGTCTACCTGGTGTCTAACAGGAAAACAAACTAAACAAAAACCCCCAAATCCTGCTGTTAAAACTCTGTCCCAATACAAAGCAAGACATGAAGCAGCCTTCTTCTCAGAAAGGCCTTTATAAGTACAGAGTAGATTTCAGCTTCCCACACCGATGGAAGAAAAAAAGTCAGGACTGAACCACTCAGACTGTGCCAACCTGAGTCAGAACAGCAAAGCAGAAAATTGATTCCTTGAGGGCTGCACAATGCAGCACCCAGCACCCCAGGTGAAGTCATTAGTAGATCAGGAAATTCATCATTTTGGGGCACAGCATACATAAATTGAACTAGACTAGAAATAAATTACCTCAAGAATGGCAAAACTGCCACTCTAAACAACATATGGATAAATGGATATAATGCTACAGAGCAGAGTCACGTGCCTAGTGATTCCCAAATGATTAATATGCCTTCTCTTCTGTATGAAAACACAGGATACACAAGGCAAGTACACTCTTTTCAGTCATGGAAAGTTTGTTTTGGAACTGCAGAATCTCTTTCCTACTTCCTCACAAATGAAACAAGTTCACCCTTCAGCAGTACCCCAGCATCTGCTGGAAGCTCTGCCAGCAGAATAGTGAGAAGTGTCCAGCACTTGTTTTTATCTGGATGGTGACTCCAAGGAGGGCACAGTGGCAACTGTCACATCCATAAACCTGTCATACACCGTGCATATGACTCCTCAGCCACGCAGACAGGGTGTTAGGAGTTCATCGGGCAGCAAAAGCAAAATGTTCCATTAAAAAAAATCACCCCCCCCCCCATGATTTTACACCAAACTTTTCAGGAAGCAGAGCTGATGTCACAAAACAGCCACAATTAACTGACCTGTGTGAGTACTATCAAACAGCACCATGAGCAGCCAGGTGATTTATCCTCACACAAGAAATTTTACCTCTGTGGGTATCTTGCACATCACGAGCAGCCAAGGTGTTTGCCCATATTGAAGCCAAAGGGATAGCAGGATGCTCATGCTGATAATATTAAAAGCATATACATTATTAATGTACACCAAATAACTATGCAGCTGTATTTAAATATAGAAACCATAAATAAATAAGACACATATGCACATGTAAATCTATACAGCCACACATACCACACACCAGCCCAGCTAATACACAAGCACCTCTTTCATTTCTACCATCACAAGATCAATAAACAGCTTTGCACAGGGTGTAGCTCATTCACCACCAAAATCTGCTGTTCCTGCACCTAACGCCAGGCTGCATGTTTTTCACAAGGGAATGTGTAAAAAGACCAAAAGTAAGGTTAATGCTAAGAATAACATGCTGAGGAAGCTGATAATTTTTAAATGGGAGGCCAGACCAATAACCCCATGAACTGTAGCAACTGCACTCAGTTTTTAAGCAATCAGATCTAAGTCTGGCCAGGGAAAGTTCAGTCAGTGCACAAAGACAGACAGCAAATTAGTGTCACTGCACTTATGCATATCTTTGGTCAAATAAAGTGGGGAAAAAAAAGCTTCTGCCTTGGTCCTTCGGACATCAGAAGATAATTTTTAACTGAAGCAGAACATACACAACAGAGATACAAGGCATCCAACCATATGGCTGTCCTATAGCCATAAGCCAGCTAGAAATTGTTAAAAGCAATTTTGCTGGAAGGCAGAGGGATTTACAATGCTCTTTAGAGACCACTTTTTTGGAAATGTGAAGGTCACAGTTTGGTGTATTCAATGACAGATTGGAAGCGACCAGTGAAGTTGCCAAACACCCAGTTGAAGATACAATTAAACTATTCCCATAACTTTGCCCAGATCAGGGTTGGCAAGACAACAATAATTGACAAGAACAGAGCAAAGGGGCACATGGGAATGAAGGAAACTGGCCAGGACAGGACACCTTTAGGGTGTGGGGCTTTCCTTTGACTGAAGGAAAACCATGCTGGACTGGCAGCAAGCCACAAGAAGCAGCAGCCAGAGGCTGTACTACCCATTGCAGGATATACTGCAGATGAGAGAGGGGGCAATGCAACATCTCTCCACATTGCTTTGGCGCCACCAGCTTGATCCAAGCCCTGCAGAATGAGGTATTTCTTCCCAGGCCCACCAGAAGGAGTTACAGCTTCCTGAGTGACAAATCAATACAGCCAGGAATGGGACAACAGCTACGTAGGGCTGGTGTTTTCCCACAGTTGGCAATCTCTAAACACAGGCAGTGTCACTGGAATGCTACTAATCACTGGAGTGGGTGAGGCAGATGAATTCAGCAAGAGTTTGCACATTCAAGGGAATTTATTACTTTTAAATAGGCATTACCCTTTCCCTCCACCTCTTAATCAGAAAGGGAGATTCTCCAGTGACACTGGAGAGAAACAGGAGCTCCAACAAGCATGGAGAAGCAGGGAGCTCTACCAACAGAGCAGGATCCAATGTGACCATTCCACACAGACAGTACGTGTGCACATGGTGAGCCAGGATGGACAGCACAGGCTGCAGCCAGCCACAGGCAAGGAGAGCTGAGTCATATGGGAGCTTTGCCTTAGAAGTTGACACTTTACTCAGCTTTTCCTCTTTGTTTCAAATACAAAACAAAACACACAAAAAAACCAACCAACAAACAAACAAAATCCCACAAGGATCAAATTATTCCAGGATTTCCAGAATCTTCCAGATCCCAAACCACCACAGCTTATTTAGGCCACTCCCATCCAGATACATGAAACACTAGAAATTAAATTTATTTAAAAGTCAGCAAATTTTGGGGGAGGGTATGTGTGCATTCGAAGACAACAGAGACAGCAAAGGTCAAACTTGAAAGGTTTGGGCTCTCCCAGGGCAGGGTCTGAGTCCCTGTCAGTGCTCCCAGGGAAGTGCCAGCAGTATGCCTGGGGCTTCAACTAAACTCCAAGCTCACCCTTGAAAAGAGCTCCCTCTTTGAAAGCAGGTTTTCTCTCATTTCACTGAAGCAATTATATTTATCAGGTATCATGATATTTACTAACTAAATTAGGATTTCTCTTACTTTTCTTGGCCCTCTTCAAATACCAGCTGCATATCTCTCATCCTGAGTGAATGCAGAGAGTCCTTCACAAGAGGGCTTCAGGCTGAAGGAGAAAACTCCTTGTAAACTCAAATCCACCACTACACCACAGCTCTGGTAAGTGTGAATTCTTCCACACCAGAATTCAAATACAAATTCAAAAAGCCAGATGTACAGCTGACGTTACAAAACACTGATGGTGGGATAAGAGAGCTCCATCAACAAGGGCATCAGCATTCCCCTAAATTCCCCCACTCATCCCAATTAGTACAATGACTTCTTCAGAAAATCAAGACTTCCATTCCTCAAAATTCACCAATTCCCTTGAAAATAATTTCTAAGAAATCACGTACTCACATATTTTGTTGAGTCATGGCACAACAGCTCCTGGAGCTCACAGACACAATTACAGAGCAGGATTCAGAACAACTTGACCTTCCTCTCACCCAAACCTCCTCAGGACAGCTGGGTCTCTGCAAGTCATTTTGAAGCACAAGTGTTTCTACCTGGACTTAATCAGGCTCGTTAAGAGAACTGAGAACAAATTAATTCAATGAGATTGGGTTCTATTGGAACATCTTAGTCCCTGAGTATTGTCTATTTCATAAAATGATGGACCATTTGCATCATAAAAGCTAACTATACTAAGAAGTTGTGGGATGTTGAATGCTTAAATTATTTCTTTTTTTATGTTGACTGCAGTATGAGAGGAAGGAGAAGTTGCATACAACAGTATTTACAATTTTTTTGACTTTTCTCCCTGCAGCCAAGGCAATGCACTGCAGCTTCTAACTCACAAGATGCTCTCCTTTGCTTCTGTAATGCTGGCACAATTGTAATGCTGGCACAATTATGACATATTTTCCTATGTTATTGTAATCCTAACCGGCTGATTTTCACCCTCCCTTTTTTCCTTTTCTACAACTAGTCCCGGAGTTACAGAAAGTGCATTTCCTATAATTCCAAGAAAACTTTTCCTAGGCAGTTAGCATTTGCTTTTCCATCTGGATAGCACTGTCTGCTTGATCTCCTTGAATTCCACACAGCTTTAACAATTGCTCTTTCCAATGAGCTTTCAGAGCTGAAAGGTGACAGCATTCTAGGTCACAAAGTGCTTTTGGAAGCATTCAAGGCCAGGTTGGATGGGGCTCTGACCAGCCTGGTCTAGTGGAAGCTGTCCCTGCCCCTGGCAGGGAGGTAGAACTATGTGATCTTTAAGGACTCTTTCAATCCAAACTAGTCTGTGATTCTATAATTCCATAAAATATTTCTGTGTTCTGAAAAGTTTCGGTAACATGCATTTTAAGAAAGAATTCTGTAAATCTCATCTAAACTATCCATCTCTACAGCTATTATCAGTGAAACCATTTCTTAATTATCACATTTTATTTGTTCCTACCAACATAACACCATCTATTCTTTATTAAACTACAATGGACTGCTCCCCTAATCAGGATTTTAGCATCCCCTAATACACCTATATACCATTGTACATTCATCATATATGTCACTGTCTGTGGTACTCCAGGTGCCTCTTTGAGAGCTGGTATTTACCAGTGGTTTGAATGAACCCCTTTTCAAATCTCTCACCATTATTCTTGCAACAATGGGTTGTACTCACCAGCCAGGCTGCACTTCTGTAATTGCTTTAAGAATGAGGATTTCTTCCACCAAATCCTACTAACTCCTCAGCTGCTGAACTTTTGGGACATATTTGTTTCAGTCATAAGAACCCAATTCACAGTTGTCCCTGACTGTGTGCTCATATCTACTGTGGGATGAGAAATCAGAGAGGAACTTTTAAATGAGTTGCTTTCATCTTCTTCAATAGAGCTGGAGATTCAGGTGAATCATCCCTTTCACTTTTTGTGATTGTTCATTTGTGAAAGTCAAAGAGTTGTGTTATTGGAGATATTCACTGTGCTTTGTTCAGTCATCATAAAACATCTACTGCAAATGACGCAACCCTTAAACGGCAGCCTTACATTTTGACTTGCCTCCTATTTGCAGATGGAGACAGACCCCCTAAAAAGAGATGTTTATTACTTGTGTTGCAATGCTGTTGGAGTGAACAGTTTACTCACAACCTTTGTGTTATGAATTCGAAATTCCATCTTGAATTTTATTTGAAGATGCAGGTTACCATAAGAAATATTTTGAGTAAACAGGAGAGGTCACAGCTTGGTGTTTACATTGAACAAAGCTGTGTACCATTTCCCAAGGACTCAGCTTTTCCAAGCTTCTGGGCTTCTCCTTCCTCGACATCATTTCCCCAGTCTCCCTATCTGCACATGCCCAAATGCTGAACAATAAAACTGAAGTAAAATGTTGAGGTTCAGCTCAAGAAAGCTCAACACAGCTCACTGCATGAGGCTCTGCCTCCCTCTGTGCTGTGGATACCATTTGATAAATCCTGGGATTTCAAGTGCATGTGAAGAAACAGCCCCACAGAACATAACTTAGGCTGTGGTTTCACAGGCATTTCAAGTCAATATAAAGTTGCCCTGATGGTGAAAGCAGAGTTCTGAGCCTCACGTAACTCACATACTCCTGCCCTCGATCCTGCTTTTGTTCCACAGCCATAAGGCGATGGGATGAGTCCAGATCAGAGCACTAATCTAGCAGAAAACAAATTCCTGTCTTTTTAGAGTTAGTGCTCATTTGGATTGGCAAATCACTGCATTCCTCATCTAATCTGACCTTTACAAAAAGTATTTGTTAACTCTGAATTCATCTCCTAAGATTTATATTGTGCTGTTCAGCACTCTTAACACAGCAGCAGAACCAGCACTCTGGCTGGAACCCTCCCTGTCCATGCTGCTGTGCCACTTCTGTGCCAACAGCGCCAAGTGGCATCCAGCACAAGGAGAAATTTGCCCTCATCCAGGCACAAACTGACCCTGGGCTCTGCTGCCCAGGAAGGAGATATCTGGGCATTCCCTTGGGCAGATGCCCACTCTTCCCACCACACTGCTGGGCAGCAGCAAGGCCTCAGCCCAGCTCATGGACACTCCCAGGGCAGGCAGCTGGAAGGGCAAGAGTCTCCTTCCTTCGCCATGCTCCCTCAGCCATGGGAAGAGTAAACCACTGCCCAAAGGCATCAGCAGGAGTACAGACTCTACCAAGAAGAGGAAGCCCAGTTTCGGATTTGATGGTGTTTAGGAGGTTCAGAACTGTACCTGTATGCCCCAGCCAGCCAGAGCTCTGAGATCACTGCAGGGGCCAGAGACATCTGCCATCCCCACCAGCAAAGCCAGAATTTTAAAGCAATGAAAAATTAAGGTGGAAAATGTTCATCCACAGAAGACTCAGAAGGTTCACACATATATGTGAACACAAGAAAGCCTTAATAATGACAAAAGCCATTTGTTTGTGCTCCTTCACAATGAGGCAGTGGTTTTCACAGTGCTATTCAGCTCCCTCTGCGTACAGTACAGGGCATCCTTTCCCAACATTTAGGTGCAGTTGAAGGCTAATCAAGATCTCATAAGTTACCAGGCCTCTTACTGTTATTGAATTTCCTTCCATTTCTTATCTTGAGTAGCTATTACGATTGCAGGTATTCAAGTGAACGTCATTCAGGAAAGATAAGGTAATAATCCATTGATATAGGACCCTCGTATTTAGATTTCAGCATATCCAGCTCCCTGTTTATGTTATTAACCATGGCAGAAAAAAGGGGGTTTGAATTACCCTGTATTTCCTTCTCAGATGGTGTACAGAATAAAAATTACTCAGCAGATGTCATCTATCCCTCTTCAGCAACAGAGAGGAGAATTGTCAGGGTAATTTTTCCTGGTTTCCTCAGGAATGCAAATTTTGCAGGGTTCACCCCAAAATGTCTCCATTAACAAATCCATTATAGTCCTTTGAAAAGAGAGATGAAATGACTCATATGTGTTTGACTAAGCTTTGAAACAAAAAAATTCTTTTTGGAGACAAGGCCCTCTAGACCTTAAGGGAGGAATCTCATTCCTCCACCCTCCTCTCCAATACTAAATTAATTTTAATAAAGGAATTAGACCTATAAACCACTGCTCTTTAGTACACATGCTGCAAAACTTACACAACCTGCTAAATCTATGCCAGCTGATAACAAGTGTTTCCTTTAACACTGAGAACTTCTCAGAAGATGCTGTGCTTTGCCATACAACCATTACTTGATTTCCAGTAAACCATTCAGGGATACAGTCACATTTATTAAACTCTATGGTAATGAGTTAATGGAAATGAGCCTTCCCTTAAATGTTGGTGTGTGTTCACATGGCACAAGAAGTACTCTAGGTTCAAGAGAGTGATTTACAATCACCAATATAAAAAAGCAGTTCTAACATGGGCACACCAAGAATTTCCCAAAGAACTGTGAGGAAACAATGTTTCTTTAAACAAAACAAATCTACACAGGAGGTATAAGCCAACCTAGCAGCTTGGTGGGGAGTCACCTTGTCCTCCATCCCATCACTCCTGCCTCTCTGCAGGATGTGGGGCTCTTCCTCCTCCTCCTCCCTTG
>VYZR01120352.1:348-10568 GCA_013400675.1 Oxylabes madagascariensis | reverse complement strand
GTGTGCCCTGGTGGCCAAGAAGGCCAAGGGCATCCTGGCCTGGATCAGGAATAGTGTGGCCAGCAGGAGCAGGGAGGTCATTCTTCCCCTGTACACTGGTGAGGTCGCACCTTGAGTGCTGTGTCCAGCTCTGGGCCCCTCAGTTTAGGAAGGACGTTGAGATGCTTGAGCACGTCCAGAGGAGGCAGACAAGGCTGATGAGGGGCTTGGAACACAAACCCTGTGAGGAACAGCCAAGGAAGCGGGGGTTGTTTAGCCTGGAGAAAAGGAGGCTCCGAGGTGACCTTATCACTCTCTACAACTTCCTGAACGGGTGGCTGTAGTCAGCTGGGGGTTGGTCTCTTTCTCCAGGCAGCAACTGACAGAACAAGAGGGCACAGTCTCAAGCTGTGTCAAGCGAAATATAGGTTGGATATTAGGAAAAAGTTTTTCACAGGAAGAGTGATAAAGTACTGGAATGGTCTGCCCGGGGAGGTGGTGGAGTCACCATCCCTGGATGTGTTTAAAAAAAGACTGGATGTGGCACTCGATGGCATTTAAGGTGTTAGGGCATAGGTTGGACTTGATGATCTTGAAGGTCTCTTCCAACCTAAACATTCTGTGATTCTGTGAAGAAACAGAGGATGGGATAGGCAAGTATAAAAAGACAGTGTAATGTTTTAATCTCTTTTGATGTATTCAGCAGAATCTTTTGCTGACTGTGGTTTTCATCAGTGCTCAGCCCAGAGTTAGATTAGCCATAGGTGCTGCAGTCACAGTAGCAGGCCAAGTCTTCCACACTACAGATAATAAGTTACAGGAGCTTCTTCATATGAATAATGGAAAAGGTTTGAGTGGTTCAGTGAGAGGAAAAAATAGGCAATGCAAATGGATTCTTCTACTTACAGGTTTTAGGGTTCACTTCTAAAGATTTCACCCTAACAAATGGTTGTGTTTAAAAGCCCAGTAAAACTTAATGCTCTGTTACTACACTGCATCTGTTCTTGGTACAATGGTTTATTTTAAAGCATTTAAACTCTGCCTGTCAAGTAAATTACATACCCAAGAAATATAACCAACTAGTACATTGGATGGAATACAATCTGAGCAGCTTTGAATTTTAAGCACTGTGATATGCAGTATATCGGAAAATGTATAATGAAAAATGTCCTTATCCTGATGAAATGTTCACATTCCTTGCTGCTCTGGTATTAACTTGTCCTCTCATTCTGAAATCATTGGAGGGAAGAGGTTCCTATTTTCTTGTGATTTCTTGTCATTCTTTCTTGGCATGTTAGTCTTCATATTGTTGAAGGTTTTTTTTTTTTTCTTTTTTTGGAACTTGGAGAGAAAAAGCTATCACAAACAAATTAATGGAAAATATTTGTGCTTTTAAGACATCATACTTAAAGGCTGTGTTTAAACTTATTGCTTGCTATCTCTGTAGTGAGATAAAAAAATCAAGCAGCAGAAAGAGTTTGAACCTCTTGATCCTTGTTTTTCAGACTATAGTAAAGAAACTGATCTCCTTTTGTATAATACACATATAATTCATAAAGTATGGTACTTTGCCATTCAGGGATTGCCAAAAAGCTCAGATGCTACTTCACAGTAGTTACCATGTTACTTCAGAATTTATTAAAGTTACTGAAATAACAGAAATAATGATTTAATTTACAATATTAATTTCACTATCAGTCTTACTGTGATAGGAGAAGCTCGAATGCACAATGCAATGAAGTCTTTCAATGGGTGGTAAAGGAGCAAGAAGTCAACAAAGATCAAAAGGTAATTTTGGTCATACCTGGGACTTCTGCATATAATTTCACACATTGGCATGAATACCTAACTTCATTTTTATCTGTCTACATGGTTGCTGTTGTAACAGAAGGCAAAAAAATCACAAATCAAAAAGATATAATTGTATTCCAGAGTGCTCTCTCTAGGGTTCAACTATAAACTATTATACTAAAAGCGTAAGCCCGAATAAAATAGTCAATTAACAGAGCTTAAAAACTAGAAGACAATATGAATATTCCTAGATATTAAAAGGCTACAGAGGTATTGATACTAGAACAGCTTGAATGCATGTGATGCAGATACACAACTGAAGCAATAGTAGGAAGCAACAGCTTGAACTTAAGCCAAAAATGAACATAAAAATTCCTACAGATTGTATGTAATATCCTGAGCCTGTTGCTACTAGTTTCCTACCCCATTATAGAAAAGAACAGAGTGCTGAAGAACTTTTCTTGTTCTTTTGTAATAAAGATTAATGATACTCATCTAACAATATATTATAATATTCAGTTTCTTAAGCCCAATGTTCTAAAGTGGCCGAAGGGCAAGTGAGGGGTCGGACTAATTGACAAGTTTAATCTGCTGTGGCTAGGTCGAAGATCACAAATGGTACTCAATAATGAGGTAATATGGAAAGGCCAGGCTCCAGCTTGTCCCAAAAGATACCTTAAGATAGCAGGATGCAAGGTTCTACTTGACCTGCTGTTTTTCTTTTTTAAAACAAAGTATCATAGAGGAGGGATTTTAGGTACTTGGAGCGCTTTTAGAGAATCAGAGAAGTGTTTTGTAATTAATTTCCTTTCAAGTCATGCAAAAGGCATGAAATGTGGGAAAGTCTGAAACTCCCTGCTTCAGCCATTTTTGGAACAAGAGCACTGACTTCTCTCTGGTGTCATAGGACAGCACTAAAATCATCAGATTCCAGTAAGGCAAATTGAAGTTTTCTCCCCACAATGGTCTATCAGAGAGAGCCAGAAGAAGGGAAGAACTTGAAGAAAACCTTAGGTTTTTTATTATAAACACATCACTGGAAATTACTTGGATCTTAAGAAGGTTGGGAAATCATCACCATTGCAGCATTTTCAGTTTCAAAAACTTGGCATTCTAGAAACAATTTTTTTTTTGGAGAGTTCTCCAAGTAAAAGCTGTTTTTCAGCTTCATCTTCATCTGATCATCAGCCAGGAGGTGGTTGCACAACTGCTCAAGTCTGTGACCCAGACCTCATTACTTCCTCCCCAGTTCCCATATATACTTCTCTGTCTGCAGCCTAAGAGCTCTTAGGCTGCAGAGTAAGGACTGTTCTGGGCTAGATACCTTCCAAAGTCTTGACTGAATCAAAATCCTTTCTTTACTGCTGAGTGCAGATACTTCTCTTGTTTTCAGAATGGCCATATGTATTTTTCTGCTTTGCTTTATCCGTCTGTTTTAATGTCTCACTTTGGTATTAGGTCTGAAATGGCTACAGTACCAATATGTGGTTTTCTTTGTCCCTTGTTTGTTGTTTGCTTGGTATCTTTTTTTTTTTTTTCTTGTCAGTCTTAGCTGAGTCTAAGAATTGCATGTCAAGGATCATATGGCTAATGAAATATATAATTGTCTCCTATTGCTTGTATCCTTTAACAAAACACAGAATTTTTCCTTCAGGTTGGAGAGCCTTTGTATTACTTTCAGGAGGCAGGGAATTGATTCAGATGAACATTAATTAAGATAAATAGTCTTTCTTTTCTCATCACTTCAATTGAATGAAAAGATGGTGACTGATTTCCCCCTCCTCCCATATGTCCTTTTCTTCACTGTTTCATATAATGAAAAATGTAATATCAGTAATGAAAGGAAATACGGATGGGAAAGTACTCACACCTGTGTTTGTGATAGCATGAAAAGTTTAATGGAGATGGAAGACTCATTATTGGTAATATTCAGCAAATTTGTATTTAATAAAAATGGGGTTTTTCTGTAGAAAAATTGCAGTTTCAATAATTTTTTTGAGACATAAGATTGAATTAATGTTATCCATACTTGTGCTTTCAAGAAATGGCTAATTAAGAAGACAGTATGACCCTTTTATTCAAGGCTAAATTCTTCTCAGTTAAAAGGAGTTCTTTCGTGTATTAATCAAGGAAATATACAACACTATATTTCATTTTGCAGGCAACAGGAGGTGGGAATTGCCTCTATTTGGACCATAATGTGACACTGATATACCAATAAACAGTACTTAAAGGAAAACTTTTACTTCACCGTTTTATAAATTTTCTTTTTTTCTTACAAATCCCTCTCTCCTGTTGCATTTTGTTATGGAACTCAGCTGACATTGCATACTGAGAAAACCAGCTATATTAACTTTTTAATGTACTCAAAATTCTTAGGTTTTAAATGTTTTCAGAAATATTGAATATATACAAAGCAAAGCAATCCAGATAGTAGAAATTAGGATTTTGAAAATGGATTCTGCTTAAAATGATTTTTACTATAAAAAGTGATTTTACTGTAGAAACCAACTCTGCTCTATTTAAGAAACTTCAAAGGGTCACTGCTTTGTCTTGTAAGTATGCTGTATAGAAACCTGGATCCTGACTTTTTGCTTTAATCTTTTTCTGAAGTTTGTTATCAGCTCTTTAAGACTAGGTTTTTTCCAAAGAGACAACAAAATCCACAATAAGTATGTGAGCATACAAGGGTTTGTTGGCACAGACAGGAAGGAATTTGTGGTTCCAAGATGTATCATGCTTACACAATGTATGGAAGAGTTTAAGATGCAATGGTTTTGGAAGATCTTTACCCCGGGTGAATTTAATTAGCAGGCAGAAACATTATAATAATAGGGAATCCATTTAATTCCCTTTATAGCTCTCCCCACTGTCCTTTGCTCTCCTCAGGCACTCACAAAACTGAAAATCTGATGAAAATCGTCTTTTATGGTTTGTCTTCAGGAAGAGTAGTTATGAATTGTTCATAACTGTTCATTAGCCTGATCTCTTGAACTCCATTAAAATGGTTCCGTAACATTTCATTTAAAAAATTAAAGAAGAAATGAGAGATTAAGGGAAAAACTAGTATGAATTTGAAGACATTAACATCTGTTGCGCTCAGGCTTTAGGTAATAGTAAGAGGAAAAGAGAAGGCAGAATACAGTCATAATGCATCAAGGGATTGGCAAAAGAGAAATAGGGTGAGTAGAGTGTTTGCTACATGAGAAAAAAAGACGTTCAGAAAGAAATGGTACATATACAAAGTTATACAGTTTTAGAAAAGCAATGGCACAAGAGGAACAAAGTAGAACCAAGAGAAGTAATGAGCCAAGCTTACAGTGATTTCAGCCAAGTACTTAAATGCTGTTGCAAGAAGTTTTGTGTAGACAAATGTTTTGAGTTTGTGGTTTTTTTTCCTTGAAGGGTGTAGTGGTATGGTGTGTGTTTTTGTTTTGGGGTTTGTTTGTTTGGGTTTTTACTTATTTTTATTATTTGACCGTAGGCATGAAATCCTTAAAATTAATAGGATCTTAAACTGTAATATTATTTTTAGAAACTCTGCGGTTTTGTATATGTGTGTTTTTGCTTTTCAACTATAGTACTGAAGCTTTGCAAGGTTTTTAATCTTATTCCAAAAAAAAGTGATATGTTAAGGAATCAACTACTGGGACATAGTATGTGAAGGCTTCCTGCTTTATGTTGGATGTTTGTGTTAGAAATATACTATTCTTAGATTTGGAATTAATATTCATATTTGCTTCATGAAGTAGCTTGACACCTGTGGAATGCAGAGTCTGGACTTTCTTTATTTTTATGTGCTTTAACTAAGAAACTATTTGAAAAGGTATTTTAATTTCCAAACGTAAGTCAAATAGTGACAAGTCCAAGATTTATTTAGGATTAATTTAAAACATAGATTGCAATTTTGAACTAATAATGGAAAGCCGGACTGCCTAGTTCTTACTGCCTAAACAGTCACCATTCAACATGATTTCACAGGCGTCTAACACTGGTATATATACTAGTGTATAATCAGTGCATTTTATTAAACAAAAAAGATGTTCTAAATACTTACATTTAAATCCTGCCTTTGTGGGTTGATCAGTGCTTTCTGACTCTGTTTATCCATATCTTGACAAGATCCATACACCACAATCCCACCTGGATTTCTTTTCTGTCCACTGAAGTAGGCCTGACCTCAGTCTCTGCTTAAAAGGAGAATTTCCACTAGTTCTCTTTTGGAAACTTTTGGAAGGACTCCACCTCAAGAAATTGGAGACCTTGACCTTAATTTCAGCTTCCTCATCAGCTGTGCAATTGCACTATAATGTGGTGGTGCAGAAACCAGGGATCTAAGCGTTGCTGGTTTCTTTAGTACTGTGTCACTCTAGCAGGAGCTGTGAGAGAGACATCGGAGGCTGTAGGACAGGTATAGCATGGCAGTGGCAATATCAGGCGGGAGGAGGCAAAGGTCAAAGCTTTGCATGGAGAGAGAGGTCAGTTTCCAAACAAGGTCATCTCATATCCTCAGCTCCCACTAAGGAAGTGAACGCCACCCATGGACTGGGTGTCCAAAGCAGTGTCATCCCAATAAACAGCTTGGATAGGTTCCAGATCTCCCAGAGGAGATTCGTTGGAATTCAGTGGGAGGGAAACATGCTCTGCAAGCACATCCTGAAGCGTGAGACCTTAGTTTAGGTTAAAGAATATGTCAGGGAACTAACAGGAGACTCTCAGTCTCTGGAGAAGTGGGTAGAGGATGAGGAGCTCAAAGAACCCTGATGATAGCCCTGCGGAACCTCATCCATAGAACTAATTGGCTTCTTCCCTTGTCACACCAAGCATCTCATGGACTGGAAAAGAGATGCTGTGGAGAGTTTCTGGTCAATGTTTGGATAAGAGTTGCTCCCCACATCTCTCCCAGGGCTGTTCTCAGCTCTGGTGCCCTTGGAAAGAAAGATCTGCCAGGTGGGTGTCATCAGCATTGGGGAAATAACAGGCAGCAGCTACAACAAGCAGTGCTCTGGGAAAACTGGCACCCTGGTGAGCCTTCCAGGCTCGTCAATCCCAGCCTGGCCCAGCGCATGACAGTCCCAGTGTCCGCAAGAGTGGCTTTACATCCCTTTACCAAAGTGCTGAATTTTCCTACTAATTACTACTATTAATTACTACTACTAATTACATAAATACAAAGAATACACAATAAGGATGTCTTTAAAATGAACATAGGTCACCACAGTATTTTCCTTCAACTTTGTGTAGTGATCAAGATACTACTGATGTATCTATTTGCATGATAGTAATATGCCTTCTTATGTTATTAATCATCTGACTTCTAACATATTAAACAGCAAGTTAAATTTGACCATATACCAATGTGCTCATATTGTTTGAGTGTTACAATAAGAAAAATGAACATAGAAATGTTGCTTTTTGCAGTGTAATTCCCTGTCTGACTGTCCACAGGAAATGCATAATACCCTCCTGAGATTTAGAGAATACAGATGAGAAAGCTAGAGAAATAATTGCTATTGCACCACAATGCTGCATAAAAGACTAAAGGAAGGTGGGGAAATATAACATGGTTTTAAAAATGGATTTAGAAAGCATGACTTCATGACAGCACCATGATTACTGAGAAATGTACTGCTAACAAATCATTTCACTTTTCTGGGCTGCATTGAAGGTTGGTTATAGATTTGATATTTAGTACTTCAAATTTCTCATGTAGAAAGATAAGGTGAGGAAGAGGCCAAAAATTTAATAAATAAATAAAGAAAAAAAGAAAAAAAGCATCAAACATGCATATATTTCTGCACTGCTTCAGTGTCATCTTTGCAGTTCTTTTCATTGCCGTCAGGACTATTGGCAGCAAGACTTATCTGAACATTTAACATATCTTCTTGAATTTTTCCTGTCATTATATTTTGTACAAGACTTTAGAGGTATAACCTCTGTCCTGATAATCTTATTTTTGCTTTGGTTCACTCCAGTTACATACCTAGTCTACTCTGCAATTGATTAACAACTGTGTTTCATTGGTTGAATAGATAACTTGGGGATATAAAATGCAGATTGGCCACAAAATAATTTGTGCATGAGTGGTATATAGCCACAGAATTTAAGGGCTGCTTGGTATGTTAAGAACGCTGACGTGTACTCCTGCGTTAAAATTAGATAAGCTTATCTAGGGCATGATTGTGCGTTTTAAATCTGACAGAAAGCTTTAGTTGATAGTGCCCTTTCTTTAAGCAGATGCTAGCCATAATAATAGGCTATTGTGATGAAACTTGTCCTCCATAACAGATTTTCCCGTTTCCTACAAGGTGCATTTGGGACTACAATAACTCTACTTTAGAAGAATTTTTGAGTATAACAATAATCAACAGATGTTTTAGAGAGTGTCATTGAGAACGCTTCCTATGTGTTCAACAAATGTGAGATAAATTGAAAAGTAACATTGCAATGTCGATGAGATGGCATGAAATGGATCTGTACTTACATGGTTTACTTCTTACGAAGTGAACGATGAATGGACAAAGGTACCCTTCTCTTAAACACTTGTAGTATTACTTTGTCCTTTTGTAATCCAGTGTGTTTGTGTTTTGCCTCCCTTGTCAGGTGGCACCTCTCCAGGTGATATGGAGAATACAGTTTTCCAACAAATTGCAGTTGAAGAAAGTTCTGTGATTGTACCCCAATGTGCTTTGCTGCTTCCTGTTTTGAACTAACATCAGTAAAAAAAAAAATCTAAAAATTATTCTAGGCTTTTTAAAAAGAAGTCTATTGAGATCAAATAAGAAAATTAAACTCAAATTATACTCAGAGCAAAATAATGTGTTTTAAATTAATATTTTTTTATCAGATAAGAATGGACTCTTCAGTTTTATAGACACTTGACTTCAATCTTTAAACTGCAGAAGGTGTTTCTTTGCACAAAATTACATTTGAACAGAGAAATATCCCTGCATTCAAGTAAAACTGGATACCATCATCAAATTCTGCAAATCTCATGAAAATTCTGCATTATTTTACTTCTGGCTTAAAAGTGTTTGTACAAATAAAGAAGAATTTAGGGTGCTCTCGCATTGCCGGAGAGCACGGCACACTTCCCAGGAGCGCCTCATCCCTGCGGCGGCTGCGGCTGGGTGTTACTCTAGCTGAAACTGGGCAGAGTTAATATTTTCCTGTTAAGGTGCCTCAAGTCCTTCTGTGAAATATCTTTGTAAAATTCACAGGAATGTGCACCAATAATAACTATATTTGTTTTAAAACTTTAATAATAATAGCTTTATTAGCTTTAAAAGTGAAAGAAATTCAACAAAATTTTCACAATGTTTTGGATTAATAGATTACATCTGTACTGCATAATGTGCAAGCCAAACTCAGTTCTCTTAGTCACACTGACATAAGTTAACACTACCAGTAGCAAACCATGTTGTTCATGTGGACTTGGGAATCTAAAGTTAAAGCTACATGAAATTAAATAAATACATAAAATAAATGTACATTCTCATATATGTACATGTGTAGAAATCTAAGACTCCTCTCCCAGGAACAAATAAAATAAATTTTTCAACACCTAGCCTTAAAGATTGCTAGGCTTTTAATTAATGGAAAGGTACCTTTGCTGCATGGCGAATGTTTCTTATTGTTTCTCTCTTCTGAGTTTCTTTGTAGTGAAACAGAAATGCGTATATACTTAAAGCTCTTGCTCTTAATTTTAGAAATTGCTGTGGAAGAATGGAGTAATTATTGAGTTGTGTAGGAAGATACATACGTGCAAGACAGCACTGTAGCAAAATTAGGGTTAAGCGTATCTTGAGACAGGGAAAAAAGGGAGTAGTACTCATTTAGAGCAATAAGTTCTTCAGATGAAGGACAGGAGAAAGAAAGAAGAAGATGGATGACTTCTTTGAATCTACATGCTGTGATCAGGAGATTTATCCCATTCTTGGTTATACCATTCATCAGTGTCAAGCTGGAGACCGGTGGTGCTTATTGCTAACCATTATTGATCAGTGGAACTGACAACAGATTTATAACTGGACATGACTGCATGGCTCCAGACAAATGAAAATATCACACCTCTCCTTCCCCCTTGTCTTCCAAGTCATCTTGGAAGTCATCTTGGAAATCATCTTTGTATTCTGCCGTAAGTCTGATGGAGTGGTAAACCCAACCCTGGTTTAGTACAAGATAGCCGTTTTAAACAAAACAAAATTATGTAAACTAAACTGTTGTATACCTAGTAAATTCAAAGTTGTTTACTTCCTAATAACAAGACAATATAACTCTCTCAATATATCACAAAGAAATAATTTCAGTGATTCTTTCAAAACCTTGCTTCTGGATGCAGCTGCTTACCCTGACCAGAAAAATCACACAAACTCCAACATATATTAATGTTGTCTGCTTTGGTGCTCTTTTCACAAACACAAGCATAAATAGACAAAAAAAAAAAAAAA
>VYZR01120337.1:10776-22014 GCA_013400675.1 Oxylabes madagascariensis | reverse complement strand
AAAACCCACTTTAAAATTTTTCTTTCCTTTAAGGACAAGGGCCCCCCCCCCCCCAAAAAAAAAAAAAAGGAAATCAATGTCAATTTTATTCCATATTTATAGAGATCCTTCTAAAGGGAATCAATGGGCTCCTAAAATCTCAGATAACCAGCACTGACTTTGTCGGCAACCTTCATAACATCATAACAATATTCAGAGTTGTTCAGTTCATTTTTTTCAAAATGCTGACCAACAGGTTTATGTAGTGATTTATTTCAGAGAAAGCAAGAATGATAAAAACTTCATTTGATTTGACGCTATAGCAGTAATCGTCCTAATTGGCCTTTGTTTCTGTTTGTCATCTATAATTATTCTCTGCATAAATTATCACGTTTGACTACAGCATTTATGATCAGTGAGTTACTTAATATGCCATTATCAAAACCTTTACAGTAATACATTTACTCAGTAAGTTGAAAATGCAACCCGAATGTAGCACATATTTTCTTTAAATATTGTAGAAATAATGAAAGAACTAAAAACACCTGTGTTTTTCCTGAGCATCCTTTATTTACAAATTATGATCTTGCAGAGTAAATTCACAAAAGAATTCGCAGCATCCCAAAATAAAACAGTTAACCCTTACAACTGTAAGGGTTAACCAAGTTAACCAGTCCATGCCAAATCTAGTTACACCGTGCCCCTTTGACTTTACAAGACAAAGAAAAAAACCTAATCACAATGTGAAAGTAAAACAAATTTTGCAATTATTTTTTTATAAAACACAGGTTCTTCTATCAATATTCACTTCTCAGTCAAATCAAAACCGTAACGTTATTTGATACGGGAAAACTTTTCTCTACATGGAAGTGGGGTTATTGATGGTGGTATTGGTGTTTCCTGTGAACATACCAACCCTGGGAGAGCCATCCCACCCAATGGCCCTTCCCAGCTAATTGAGCTGTGGCAAAAACAAATATGGCTCTTCCAGTGTATTGTCTATTCTGCTCCATTGGAAATCAGACATGGGATTTTAATTTATTTATAAGTCTTAAGATTCTGCCATTTATGAATGCTATTGCACTCACAAAAGATTATTGTATTTTTCAAATATCTTGCACAGTTGCTACTTTATGGGTCTAGTCTCAGTTTTTTTCCCAAATGCTAGTGCTTGCTTGAATCTGACTTTCTATTTGTAGAGTGTTTCATAAGACTCGAGAGCAATTACTTTATTCCTAAAATACTATATACACATGACCATTCTGTATCATGTCTAAGGAGGCATTCCCTTCCTAATTCCCCATTAATGCAAAGTTATTTCTGATTCCCATCAGGGAGAAAACAGAGGGTCTGCATTTGGATGGTGTGATTTAACACAGAAATAGGAAGCCTTCTAATAGTAGAAATACAGATTGCTTTCTAAACAAATATCGTTTTGCATTTGATCAGAGGATTTAGGATCAGACTCAGAAGTCAAGGCCAGCCTCTATTTCCATTTTTACACCTCCATCGTTGTGTTGCTTATTTTTCAACAGAGCTGCTCCAAAGGTGGAGTAAGTGGGAATTGTGACCCATCAGCACGGTTTTTCTACAAAGCTCTTTAATACCCATTCTCTGAATTTCCCTACATGCTGCACATTCTACTCAGTAAACCCTACATTTTCAAAGTCTATTCCACATTTTCTTAATTCTAATTAAACAAATCTTAATCCTGACTTTAATGGCTGCAATTATGATACTTCATTATGTTAAATGTTAGTTGCAACATAAGAATAAATTGTATAAACAGTTTAGCTGCAATTGCATGGAGTCTAACTGTACATTACTCATTAACAAGATGTGGGTAGCAGCAATTATAACATTTCCTCCTAATGTCCCTATTTATTGAGTCTCAGCAGCAAGCCCCCTTTTCACAACACACACTGATTGACGATAGCAGCTTTTGTACTTGTGAAGAACAGGCACAGGAACCTGCTGTGTGCCTGTAACTCAGATCGATGGAAGTACACATTAGCTCTTAGCCTCACAGGCCGGAGTTCCTGAAGGTCAAAATAGCCATCAGCATCACTGTAGGGTACAGAAATCATTTCACAAATTGTGAACAAAAACAACACAACTAGCTTTGCAGTTTGATTATTGTTTATAGATACAGCAAGCCAAAAATTAAAGCATAGCCTTGAGGCAGCGTAATTATTTACAGCTGAAGACTCATATCATTATTAGCATGCTCCTAATTGCTTGAAGTTATATCAATGTTAGCTGATTTAACACATTTTTGATAAGAGGCATGGAAATTGTTTTCTCTGCATATGGAATGCTGGATCACTTCTTTATTTTTTGAACTCTTCCCTCCTCCTCTTTCTTTCAAACTGGCCCTTATTTGCCACTGGAAAAAAGCCCCACACCCATAAATTCTCCTTTATTCCGTATGTCTGTAACTATCACTGCAGTACTTTGTCATGTTTCTGTGGAACCATATATTTGAATTTAGCTGGACTAAAATCGTGCCAGCTTTCGGCTTTCACTAACAATGGACTTGATAATTTCACATCAATATCAACTAACTAGAGAATAAATCACTCTTTGCTTTGGGTGACACATCTTAATCTATTACTCTTCCCTACAGTACTTGAGCTGAAATTCAGCTGAAGGAAAGCAATGTGGAGAATCTCACAGTGTGAAGCAACATCTACATAAGAGCCTACTCCACAAACACCTATTTTGGGGACAGAAAAGAGTTATCTACTGCTACATCACTGTACCCAGTTCGCCAACAGATCTACAGAAAAGGCAAATTAAGTTTGCCACTAATAAACCAGAGCAACAAATAAATTGGGAACTTGTCATATCAATCAACCCATAACTTGTCACCCCAGTTCGTTCCTCTCATTCAAACCAGGAGAGCAGTCAAGCACTGACAGGGGCAAAGCCTTGAGCCACTGCTGGCCAGGCACCAGGAGAGGCAAGTCCATGCTGGGGAGGGCAGGAAGCCAGGACTGTCTGGGAGGCAGGCTGGGGATGCTGCTAACAAAAATGGGGAAAACTCCCCCTGCCAGCACTGAGCAAAGGGTGTATGAGTAACTCTTAACTTTAACATTTCTGAGGTCAGGCACACTATTTCAACAGTGCACATAATGCAGCACAGTCTTCTTAAAGAAAAGCAAATACAAATATGATCTTATTTTCCTTGTATAACTTCCTTCACATACTTATGTAGAGCACTTCAGTTTTAATCTCCACATCAGGTATTTCTACTCTTGAGTCACACTGACTGGCAGCAGAAAGAGCCAGTTATTTTTGTGATGGGAGCCAGGGAAAAGCAGTGGGTGCTGCCCATGGACCTTCAGTGGTCTCCATTTCACTCTACATAGCAGCGTGGAGACCTTGGAAAAAACACTTTCCCCAGCAGGTAGAGCTCAACCCAAAATGGCGAAGCAGCAGTAGGAAAAGGGCTGATAAGCTTTGCTTTTCTTAGCAATGTGATGGCTGTCAGGGACTGGACTGGCAGCAGGGGTGTGCAGAAAGGTAGAAATAGGGTCACTTTATTTCTATCTGTGTTATGTAGAGACCTCAGCTCCTGTGATGCAACTGGCAGGGATGCTGAAGATCCCAAACATTTTTCCACTTCTCCCCTAAGTGCAAGCTAAATTATACATGAAGAATTTCAAAGTAATTAATCACATCCTTCCATAAATTTTGCCTCTGCTACCTGAAGATTCTTTTAATTGGGCTAATTATTTTATGGAAGTGTAACAAAGAACAGGTTACAGACTGGGCTCTTTTAAAATAATGGTCCAACTGCTGGAATTTGCAGCATCTAGCTACTGAGCGGAGTAATGTTAGATGAATTATATATTATAGTCCAGTGAGGAAAATCTTCCATTTTTGTCTGTGAATGGGGAAATAAAAGACTGCAATAGTATGTGAAGCTGTCATAACAGCTTTTCACGGTTGAGACACATTGGATTACCAGCAATCAATATCCCGAGAAAAACTTAAAAGAAATAGATTTGCTAGGAAAGAATAAAGAAGTGCACCCAATTTTAACTAGGAGCTTTATTTTGCCCAGCACTAAAGAAGTTGTAACAGCTGCATAGATTGAAGCTGAAAGAGGAAAAAAAACCCTAAACTACTGACCTCACAGGGGACTTTGGCTGGGAACAAAAGGATGCAGATTTTAGGGGTTAATATTCTCACGTACAGTACTCAGAGAAACAGAAAGCAAGGGAGAAGCTTATGTAGGCCAAGTAAGAGCATGTCTTGAGGCTGCAGAAGATCAACTCTTTCCTGTTCCGCTGTCATATACTTTAAAACTAAATGACTGCTTGTTGTTCCTCACTAGGTGCTTGGTAGTCTTGGCATCTTATAAATGGATCTTCTGCAACCCAGCCTGATTTCCCGAGCTGACAAGTCACGGGCCCTGTGATGACACATGGGTTTTCTGCTGCGTGACTCGTGTGCCTAGTAGTTCTTAACAGTTTTTGTTTTCCGAGTCTAGCTGGAGTCGCGCGGCACTAACAGTCAAAGAGAGCTAATACAGTAAATGGAAACTGCTGTCAGTATGAACCAGATTAGTCAATCCCTATAGCACAAGTGAATTTCAGATAGCAGCTCAAGCATGACCACTATGATCACAGCCTAGTGTTTATGTATACACAGAAACAATGAAGTGGCCTGGCAATTACTGGAAATACATTCCTCAAGCTTTCAGGCTATGCCAAGCTTAAAATTGTGGTCAGCTCATGTGGGAGAAACTAGATCAACTTGGATTGCATTCCAGCAGTTGTAATTGAATTGTATATTTTGCCTTTCTATAAAACTTCCAGTGCTAAGTGCACAGCAGCCTAAATGGCCATGACATGCAGTGCTTTCCGTGCCTCCAAATCTCACAGGTACAGAGCCCTGCCACCTCTTCTCTTCTCTTCTTCTGCATGCCCCACCAGCACAGCCAGACACCATGCACCACCCTGCCTCTCCAAAGCCGGGAGGGAGCCACATCCAAGCCCAAAGCTGTTGGAGCCCCTGGGATTTGGTGTGACTAGCAATGGAAAAAACACGGCTTGGGAGCAGAGTCTGGCCCTGCCCCAGTCAACAGGAGCTCTGCTGCTCCCTTCAGCTGGGCTGGGGTCACAGCCTGCAAGTTTGCACAAGCAGCTGGCAGTTTGGTGATTAGAACATCTACCTACCGCAGTGAAGTTTGCAAAATAAGACAAGAAATGCCAGCTTTTTTCCTTTGGCTTTTCTCCTTCCCTAACTACTCTTCCATCAACTTTTTCTATTGCAAGTTCTTGGTCTTTTCCAACCTTAATGATTATATGGGTCTGGCCTTCACAGCCCCTTTTCTCTTTATCTTAGTATTTCAAGTAATTCAACTACCTTTTATATATATATATGAATGTATTATAGATATGACATATGCATATATTAAATCATTTCCTTGTCTCATGTACAGCACTGACTCATGGTCACCCTGGCTGCTGGCAAAGCTTGGCCACCCTCATCCTGTCCTCAGCGCCTGGCTGGGGTCCCAAAACACTGCACTCTGATCCCCTGCACTCACCCCAGCCTTCCTCAAGATGCTCCACTACAGTCTGTCAGGTAATAAACTCATGTTCACCTTCATAATATTTTAAAATTTTTGACTTCTGTTGAAAACACTGCATTTTTTTTTTAATTTTCCTCCTTATTAGATATGTCAAAAGACTTCTACGGAAAGTAAGTTGTCTGAGGTACAGTTTCAAAAGCAAGTTTTCTATATAAAGTAGTTTTCAAGAGAATTTCTAGCTTGACACAAGTTTAGTTGGCTAAAACTCTTCTCTTTGCAGCTTTTCTACCTGCTATACCAAAGGAACAAAAAACCAGAAGTAAACGCTTCCTCACCTCTCCCTGACAGACCAAAGATAAAATGCATGCACCTATGTACAGAATGAGCATATTATATGATTTTTTTAAGTAGAATTGCATAACTCCAGACTTATGAAGGAGCTCTTACCCCTTCTATTCCTGTTTTCCAAAATTTCTTAGCTGTAGTATCTATTATGTCTAGCAGTTTACCCTGTTTCACTTATCAAAGCAGTCTACCTGGTTTTTCTCACTAAAAATTCAGTTCTGCTTCCCAGTATTTAGGCAGTGCCATCAGAAAGCAACAACTGGGCTGAAAAAACCAAAGAAAAGCTGTAACTTAAATCTTCTACTATATAATACTAGTATTGCACTTAATACTTGGCTAGGCTTCTTAAAGTCTGAAATTAATGTTGGAGGAAACAGGGGGGACGATGTTCAAATTTTACTTCATCAAAAAAAATGGGCAATATTTGCCCAGACATTTTTGGACATTCCATAATGCCTTAACCAGAGTAAAGCTTTCAGTTTAATAGTTCTCTTCTCTGAAAATACATCAATATTTCTAATTACAAAGCTGTGCAGGGAAGAATGCTTATGCTGTATACCAAAGTTGAGGAAACTTCTACTGGGGGAAGAGAAATGATATTTCAGAAACTGACTTTTGTTGTACTCTATCATTTGGCCCACAGATCAGAACAAATAAACCATTTTCATTGAAGCTGCTTCCTCCAGCCACTTTTTCTTGCAGAAATTTGTTCTAAGGCGTTTCCTGTCAGTGCTTCCCATCGTTCTCTAAAGTTTGCATTTTTTTAATATATATAAATTTTACTGTCCATGGCAATAAATATCATTTCTGTCATCTGCAGTTATCAATATGTCTCAGAGACTGCTTTTCCATCTCATGTGGTTGTGATGAGCTTTCAGATTTGGCTCCCAGCACTGATCCCTTCTTGGCTCAAGAGCAAAGTAAATCTGCAATAGCCATTAACTATTACTTTAACTAGATCTGAGGCTTCACGAACTCTGCTGCAGTCTCTTAGCTCACTGTTGCATGAGGAGCTACAAATGCCAAAATGACGATAATGTCAAATAAAAGTGATATTTCCTGAAAGGTCCAGGTGTAATTGTCAAAATCCTTCCCTTTGCACTGAGCATGAATTTCACAGATGTAAGAATGATGCTAAAGCTATTGAAATAAACTCAGGGATGGAGCCATACATAAAATTATGGTAGGCATCTGAAGGGATTGAGATGCATTTCCCAGCCCCCTGTTGTAGGGAGATGCCCAGCTGCAGCCAGGACCCGCAGCAGGATGGGACTCCAGGCAGCCAGGACACACACCCAAGCTGGAAATCCACATGGACAGGACAGAAGCACAGGCAGAGCAAAGCACATATCTTTGAGACAGGTATCAAAGTGGAGGGGTACGTGACTTCCGTGAAACACCAGTAAACAGTTACAAAACTATCCAGACATTAATATAGTTACTCATTTAAGAGAAATCTGGGACTTACACGATTAAGCAAGTGAAAGCCATAGGAAAAATACCCCACAGTTTAAACTCTCTCCTCTTTCATGTACCAATAAGGCTTTATATATCTATATAATACAGACTTCTTACATTATTCAGTCAACAGTCTGTAATTAGAGATCAAAAAGCATTCCCACAGCTCAAGATACTTGCACACAGAACTCAGTGTGTCACTATGCCAAAAAGATCATTTCCTCTGTCATATTATGGTGAAAAACTAGTGTACAATTGCTGGAAATACAAAATATTTCTAGCCCAATTACTAGATCTTCTTCGCCCTGTCTATAGTAAAATTAGCTTTTACACCTGACCCTTCTTAACTTCAGTTTCCCTGTGAGTTCTAGTAGAGAAGCCAGATAGTCAATGTATGTGCTCCTCTGGTGATACCTATAGCTTAAGACAGACTATTTGAAACAGAATCACAAATCTCCTTTCTTCTTACTGAAAAATTTTTTAACTTCTCTGACATTTTCCTGCTGGCTTCACTTTGAAAAATTACACAAAAGTGTTATTTTTATCATGGGACACAGCTTTCTCCTTCCCAGAATAGGATTTGTAGGAGAACACTCAGGCAGAGTGGAACCTGCCCACTTGCATTGCCTAGCCTGCTGCAGCAGCTACTCTGTTTGACAGCTGAAAACTGCATTTTCAGTCACCAGTCCTTGCAACTTTTCGGTGCTCTTGCGTCAGCTACTGCAGGCTGTGGAAACTGGTACTGAGGAAATCTGTGCAACAGCTGAGAAATGGAAAGAAAACCCTAAGCAACCACGTAAAACATGCATGTGAGGCCACTGCTTGTCATTATGGCCACTGATGTGTCTCAGCCTCTGCCTCCACCAGCTCAAGGCCCATAGGTAGCCTCTCTCTCACAGAGATTATTCCAGCCAGATGTTTGTTTAGAAAGTAGGTACAGACAAATGTCAGCAACACTTAAGCAATGCCTAAACACGTGTTTATTCACGCTGCAGACGTCTCACCACTGCAATGCTGTGCTTGTCCCCAACACTTCAAAGAGGCCCTCAGAAGCCAGCTCTTTGTGTGGTGTGGCAGAGGCTGCATTGTTCTCATTACCACTCACATCCAACCATTAAATTATATAGCTTTCATCTGTTTCTTAAGAAGACAAGGCTAATGCAATCATGCTGAGTACGTGCGTGTGTGTGTCCATCCATGTATCTCCCAGCAATTTTGGAGCATCTGCCTGATTTTGATCACTGCTGGCAGAAGGTCAGAGACCTTGACAACACCAAGCTCATGCAAGTTGTCAGGAAAATGAGCACCTGGTCTGAAGCAAGGAAAACATGCTTACAGTCCCAAAGCAAAAAAAGCTTCCCAGCTCACCCTTGGACTCTAAAGGATCTAACATGAGTTGTAAGACCAAGAGAAACAAGGCTCTGCCAGTGCTGCGGTTTGTTGAAGCATCATGGTACAGCAGCAAGAGACATCACAAGCTGTGGTCTTCCACAGACACCCTGCCCCTCCAAGAACCCCACTCTGCCTTGAGCCAAGGGCTAAATAGCCTTTGGTAAATGCAGTTGCCTCACAGCTCTTATTATTCCAAAGAAAGAGAGAAATACCACATTTCCCATCCATATCACCTCTGGTGACCTCAACATGCCAGCTGAACCATTGAGGATTCATGCCATATAACTCTCAAGGAAGCCCTGATCTTGCAGGAGTCAACAGGGGCTTCAGTTTCAGAAGGAAAGAGAGATGGAAGAAGCATATGTGTCAGAGAGAGAAAATGACCAAAAAACCTTTGTGGCGAAGAAAATGTAACAGGATACTTTCTTGCAGACGTTTCTTGAGGAAAGGAAAATTAATACCTTCCCTTGAAATCAGCTGAAAAAAAAGTTTTTAAAAAAATAACACTGCAATCCTTCAGGATTCAAACTTCTAAATTTACACTGTAAATAGATTTAGATTTTTTTATCCTCTTCCCCTGACTAGATGCACAGTGAGCTGGGAAGTCAATCCGCACACACAGCATGATCCCACAAACACTGCAGAGTCTGTTCAAGCCCTCCTCCTGGTCTTAGGGTTTCCTGCTGCTTCTAAATGAATCAGGAGCATCACAATCGGCAGAAGACCAACAGGCATGGAACTTGTCTTCCTTCAAATATATTCCTGTTACTCAGCTTCAGAGGACCTGTGCATAAGAAGTAACCTCACTAGAAGGTCACTCTGAAAATGCTACATTTATAAACATAAATGCACGTACATGTATGTACAGGTGCCTACGTACAGACACTGTGCACAGAGTCCCAGCACAGTAAATATGGCCAGTTGCTACACCTTTGCATATCCTGTACAGTGACATTCTCACAGCTGCCAGAAGAGCACTCTTTTGATATACAAACCACAGAGGTGAACTTCAGCTATTTTTAATGAAATACGGTGAATGCTGCTTCTGGCAAGTGAACTACAAAAGCTAATATTTAAACAGAAGTAGCAATAAAAGGTATTAGTTCCAAGCAGCAGAAAAGATTTACATTAAGAAAAAGAAAATTCTTTTCTCCTCCTTTTTTCCTTTTCAGAAAANTAATTCCCCAGGCTGCCCCAGCTCTTGCCCTTTTTTTTTTTTTAAATCATCTTATTAATCCTTCCATAAAACCAAGTGAATTATCTCCGCATCCCATCCTGTCCTCACTTAAGCTATAACGTTTTATCTATCCAGACAATAAACTGAAAACTTTTTTAAGTGGTTTAAAAGTCAATTTAAAAAGCATTTTGCCTAAACAACCTTTTTTTACTTCATTTCTGAAGTATTTTATATTGTTTTATTTTTTTTCAACAAAACACTGAAAGGCAAAAAATAACCCCTCTTGCTTACTATCTATATGTCATCGCAAAACTGGTTCAAAGAAAATTTCACCAAAGATTTTTTAAATTTTAGCAAAATCCATTCATACATCTTCATTTCTTGATAAGCCAAGACATCCCAGTGCACAGCTAGCTCCCAGCTGGTCTTCCAATCCCATTGTTACAGTACCTGCTAGTGTACTATTGGGGTGGTGGTATTTCCCTGTACTACTGATGCATCTTGCCATGCAATTTTAGCATTTCAAGGCCTAAAACGAGGTACTTCAAGACAAAGACGGCCATTCTATCAGTCGTAAAATAAGCCATTCACATTTTTAGTGCAAGTTAAGGCATCTCTCACATACACCAAAGAACAGGGCTTTTGGGACTACATCCATAGTATATCCCAGATATATCAGCAAGGTTAAATTCTTTAATAGAAATGTATTCCGGAAAAATGTTTTGAAATTATTTGCAATGGGGCACACATGAATTTCAATTTAAATTATTTAATATTATTGAAAAATTTTAAAGATACATTCCTCATGCGATACTCAGCAACCACAAACACAGGACACAGATCTTGTAGTTCGTGTGGTGNGTGAGGCGCTGGAACAGGTTGCCCAGAGAAACTCTGGATGCCCCTTCCTGGCAGTATTCAAAGTCAGGTTGGACAAGACCTTGAGCAATCTGATCTAGTGGAATGCGCCCCTGTCCATGACAGGGATGTTGGAACTAGATGATATTCAAGGTCCCTTCCAACTCAAACCATTCTATGATTATGATCTTGTTCTGATTAAGTGCTGTGCTATCATTAAAATCAAGAGAATAGTAATAAAAATAGTTTACTTCTTTGGAGTAGGTCACCTCAGAGCATAGGTGGAGGGAAATGATCCATCTGGCTTAAAATAAAGAAAAATAAAAGCATGGTGCATCAGGTGGGTTTCAATGGGCATTTTAAGTCAGAAATCTAGCCAATATTATACAAGCAAAAGCAGTGCCTTTTTTTTTTTTTTTAAATTTTTTTTCTGCTTTTATTTATAAGTTGCTAAATAAGCAGGAAAAAAAAAAAAACCCCTATA
>VYZR01120329.1:15016-46690 GCA_013400675.1 Oxylabes madagascariensis | reverse complement strand
AAAAAAAAAATAACCTGAAGGGTTAACTCTTTCTCTCCAAACCTAGTATGAGAGAGCTAGAATACAGATTTAAGCACAGAGAAAAAGTTGATTGCTGTTCCAATTAACGTTCCAGCTAACATCTGGTCTTTTTAATTAGTTGAAGTCTGGTGTTGTCTGGAGACAGAACTGCTGAGTGAAACTGCGCTGGATTCTTTTCTGCTTACACAGCTATTCTGGTCCCTCTTGGTCCTTGGAAGTTCTTCTCCACTCCACAGAGGCCAGAGTGCATTGTGTGTGTGCTGATACTTGGGCTGTGCCCTCAGACCGTGTAGATGTTTCACTGCAACAGGCTTCAAACCTGTGTTTCCCACTGGAGGGAAAACTGACAGGAAGGTACTTTATACATGGCCTCTCCCCTTCCCAGACATATGTTTGTACATTGCTTCACTTATTGAAAACTCAATTTTCACCTGCAAAAAGGCACTGCCACAGAACAGACGCAGGTGGATGGAGAAGGCTTCCGCAGGACCTGCCAACCTTCCTGTTTTGCTGGAAGCTCGCTGATCCTTCACCTCACTCTTTGTAACATGACCTCTGAGGATCTGAGCGTTTCAATTACACACAGATGAATAATTTACAACTCATGGCTGTTGCAATAAACAAGTCCTTCTGCTCTGTCCAAACATTCGACATCCTACATTTCCTTCGATTTGAAAAAAACCTCCAGGACTTAAGCAACATTCAAAAACCTTTGGAGGAGCAACTGATGAGGGAAGAGCAGGGTGGCATTTCACAGAAGCAAACATCACTGGCAGCAAGTATTCCTCTTATCTCCCGGCAGGGCATTGACCTGTTGTACAAACTCCAGGTAGGAAAGCCACTGGCAAAGCAACCCCAGATGTAATATTTACCTAAGAGGAGACATTTCAGTGGAAAACAAGCTACAGGATCTGCTGACATCTCGGTGGGGAGGAGAACAGCGGTCATTCACACCGGTGCAGGCAAAATGAGTAGGAACGGGATCTGGAATTTCTAAGTATTTCTGAGTAATAAGGCTGTTGTTGCGTGAGGACCATGTTTGTACTGCCCATGATTCCAGCTAAACAGACATCAAATGTGGATTTGGTGCTCGTCCCACAGGAGATCCACTGCCCAGCATCAGCAGAGTCACTGTGTTTCTATGTGCCCCAGTATTCCATACTCAAAATACAGATGCAAATAGGAAGAACCTGCAAGAAAACAACCAGGCTGGCACTAAACATTCCTGAACCACTGCAGCTGGTACCCAGTGATTCCTCATTCTCTGGCAAGGAGAAGTGGATCCCATGAGCCACCCTGGGAATATGAGCCACAGTTTTGAGTTACAGATAATAGTTCCTGTACAAACTTCTCTGGAGAAGATAGACAGGATCGAAACAGCTCAGGAGCAAAGTGCATAACAGGGTTGTTTTTATCTTTAATCCATTCCACATGAGCAGAAAGAGCTTGGAGCTGTGAAGCATGTGCTTCCTTTTGCAGCTCAACCCATAACTTTGGTTTATTAATCCTTTTTGCTCTGCTCCATAAGCCCCTGTTGAGGAAAATTTGCGTGTAGGACTTGCAGGATCAGCCGTTTTACCAGCTGCAGTTTCACTATCTTCCTAAGTGATCAAAGCACAGGCTGTCACTGAAAGAGGCAATTCCATCTTTCCCCAGCCCGTGTGTCCCTCTTCCTCAAGCCATCACAGTAATCATGATAAAAAAGGATCTTTTCCTCAGGCAGGGTATTTTTCAGCTGGATAGTTCCCATGCAGTGACAGCAGCTGAAGTTTTGCCACAAAACAAGAGCCAGGAAAAAGGCTGGAACTGTGCCTCAAGAGCTTAATGCAAAATCATGAAGTTTCAGTCTCTGGTTCCTGGGTCATTTGTCCATGCAAAGAGTGTGGATTTATAGTCCAGTTTAAGAAAGTCTCCTTGGCTGCAGATTTGTGGCTCTCTTTTGCACAATGGGCCAAATGCAATCTCTAGTTCCCAAAAGTACTGAGCTCCGAGGGAAGCCTGGAACTAGTTACAGTTTTCATCTGGGGACCACGTCTACGTGGGTATTCAGAACTGGCCTTGAAATTGCAACCATATTATTTATATCCTTATCAGAGAAAACCAGGGGGGTCACCCCACTGAACCCAGGCTCAGCCTCCCTGACCTCACCCTCCATTGTCCAGAGACTTCACAAAATCTCCACCCTTAGAGATTGTCAAAAGAGCTGGGCAAGGCCTTGAGCAGCCTGATATGACTTGGAAGTTATCCCTGCTTTGTGCAGGAGGCTGGACAAGAGACCTCCAGAGGTCCCTCTCCAATAGCATTATCCTGAGATTCTGTCATCTTCCACTGCATCTGCACGAGGCTCTGCTACAGCACCACCAAGCAGTCCCACACTGCCTGAGCCACACGTCAGGGAGCAAAAGCCAACCAATTCTCCATGGCCTTGGCTCTGTTAGCTGGGAGCTAGAGCAAAGCACACACCTTATCTGTGTGCAGATGTCTCAGCACACACCAGAATAAGTTTAGCATTGCAAAAGAAACTGTCCCAGCTCTGGCCAGGATCCCAGGTTGAAGACTGCAGAACATTTTCTCTTCAGCAGGAAAGAGCCTGCATCCTCAGCAGGAACAAGTGTGAAATACAAATCACTGAGCACCTGCTGCTCTTTTTCCAAGTCATCACACAGCACCTCTGATTAGCTGCAGTGAAAGAAAGAATGACAGGGACTTAATTTCCATATGGCCCTTCAGAAACTTCAGCAATTTTGATCCACTAGGTTGAAATCTGAGCTCTTGAAAGAACTGTGCACATTCACTTTGGATGAGACATCCCATGAACACCCTGGGGGCTGGGGATCAGGAGACAGGACCTGAGCGGGTTCTGCTCCATCAGCTGGTTTGCAAAGATGGGAGCTGAGCTCAGAGGTCTTCTTTCAGAGCCCTCCTCAGGGTCACTTCTCCTTCAACCCAGAGGATGGAAGAGGGTTTCTTGGTGCACGTCAGACCTGGAAACCTCATCTATAAGGTGAAAGGGGCATGCAGGAGCCGGAGTGGGAAAGGTAGGACAGAGCTAAATCCCAGCCCGGCAATACAAGGCTGCTGCCATCTCGTGGCTGGCTCTGGCCATGCAAAAGTGACCGGGGACATTCTTCCAGCTGGAAATTTTCGTTTGAGGTAAGATCCTTCCTGCGAGTAAGCTTCAGCTGGAAGGAGCAGGGGGGCAAGCAGCAGTGCCAGTGGTTACACCCCATGGGGCCAAGGCGCTCGGGTACCAGAGCTTTGCTGATGTTCCTGGGAGGTCTCCTGCTTTATCTTCTGCTAGAGCTGCTTCTCTGCTTTGGGATGGCTCCACCCCAAGCCACAGTAATCCTTTTTCCATCAGGCCAGCACCTCCCTGAGCCCTATGACCTGAGGAGGGAGGAGAGATCCCTGTTGCTGTTGAGAGGCCCGGGATTTGCTGTGCCCATGCAGCATCTGTGGCCTTCATGATGGTCTGGTGCTGGGAAGGGAGATGATCCACAGTGAAACAGAGACATGCTGGGATCAGACTGGATGGACATGGTCTCCAGTACTGCTTCTTTTGGCATCTTTCATTGAGGTGTGGTGCTGATGCAGGGATTTATTCTGTGAATAAAGTACAAANCTCCTGCTTTATCTTCTGCTAGAGCTGCTTCTCTGCTTTGGGATGGCTCCACCCCAAGCCACAGTAATCCTTTTTCCATCAGGCCAGCACCTCCCTGAGCCCTATGACCTGAGGAGGGAGGAGAGATCCCTGTTGCTGTTGAGAGGCCCGGGATTTGCTGTGCACATGCAGCATCTGTGGCCTTCACGATGGTCTGGTGCTGGGAAGGGAGATGATCCACAGTGAAACAAAGACATGCTGGGATCAGACTGGATGGACTGTTTCTTTTGGCATCTTTCATTGAGGTGTGGTGCTGATGCAGGGATTTTTTCTGTGAATAAAGTACAAATGGAGAACTACATGGTCACTCTTTCGCCTCCTTTCAGCCTCTCTACCAAGCTCAGGAGTGTGCACAGTGGTTGAAAGAAGTGTGAAAGCAGCCATATATTCCCTATGGAATTTCCATAACCATGTGCTTGCCCACAGGCAGGAGAAAAGTAGGAGAACAGTGTCTCAAAGAGACCCCACCAGCAGAAAACTTCTGCTGACAGCTCACCAGAGACCCTACTAAAGCAAGAGAGCTGCCTGCATCGCCTTCCACAGTGCCCTTGGAGGTCGTGTCTTGTGGGCACTCACTCCAGGATGCCTCCTCCTTCCTCATCTCTAACCATGGGAATAGGCTCCAATTTCCTCTTCTTCCTCCTGGGATGCTCTAGGTTCTGCAGCCGCACACCTTCACTGGGAAAGAACAAAACAAGAGCACCAGAGAAAGAAGAAGCTCCCAACTCATTTGGTATTTCCACAGTGTTCATTGGTTGCTGCCAGGCTGCTCTCTGATGTGGCACATACTGGGCTCACATCACACAAACTAAAGTGGAATACTGGAATAAATGAGTCTCCTGGAGAAGGCTCCAGGCAATGGGGAGATGACTGCCCAGTGACCTGTGCAGCATCCTTGAGTACACAGGGAGTTTCCCATAGTGATAAAACTACAGAGGAAGATTTCTTTATCTAGGTACTGATTCAGCTTTCATCTCTGTCAGCATTTCTCAATCATCCATTTCAAAATGTTTTGCCAACACTAATTAACCCCTGCAGCACCTCTGTGGAGAAGATCAGCATCCCTGTGTACCAGGGGAACTGAATGGAGAAGACAAGTAGCCCCTTCATGAAAAAATGAAGGGAGCAAAGAAATCACAATAGCCTTAAATCCCAATCCTGCATCCTAACAAAACAACAAATCCCCAAATCTCAGACATTCTGCTGGAAAGATGCGCAGCCACCTGCCATTCTTACCATGCCAACCGCCTGGCTTTATCAGCTGGGCACCCAACATTTCAAAATCCCAAAAACTGGGGTGTCCTGAAGCACCCTTACCCCTAAGGAGCTGCAGGCATGGTCAGCTGCACAGCCTGTTCCTTGCAGGCAGATTTTCCTATGATGTTGCACATGCTATTTATTCCATTCATTAACCAAGTTAATGGTGGCTAAGAATAGACCCCAGATGTCCTTCTGGCCTTAAAAACGTCTTTGCCCTCAAGGAAATCCAAGGCCTAAGTAGCTCATGGCATGTATGGGACACAAATAATGAACCAAAATATGAAGAGCTTGCACATTTCCAAGAATTCACAAAATATATCTCTGCTTTTAAATAACCTCTGTTCTGCTTTTGGGAAATAAGTAGTTAGCAAGGATAGTTCAGAACAGAGCAATGGACATAAAAATGTTTAATTCATTGATACAGAGATTGTGCCAGACAGAGACAGAGCTGTTCAAATGTCTTCAGTTTCTGTTATCTATTTCTGTGATGTTTCCACTGCGACAAATTTACAATTCTGTAATAAACTGGTGTTTCTGAACAAAGATCATTTCATATTAAGCCTTTAGAAAATATGCAACTTTAGTAACATTTACTCCTGATTTTTTTTTTTTTTTGGTAATAGAAATTATTCTGTAGTGTCATTTTTTATACATACTCCTCAATACATTTGGGAAATATCCCAAAATATACTAAAGATAGCACTATGGTTTTCTGCATCACTGCTAGAAATCAAAGCATTCATGTGCAGAATAAAGAAAAATTTCCTTCTGTATAAGCATTTTTCTTCTGTTGCCTGAATCCAGTCTCTTGATAATCAGCAATTACAGAAAGGAATTATAACAATCAAATGGGAGTTTGCACTTATAGAAATTCATGCTATTTATTGCATGAGTTATTCAGACAGAGAAAGCTGTTTGGAAATCTATCAGTAAATGAAAGAAACTGCTATTTCTGAAAAGTGAAATGGTATTAATAGAGATTCTAAAGAGTCTAAAGAGGAACACAATCCATTTGGAACCAATTTGGTCTACTCAGAAACAGGAAAGGTTAAATAAGGGGATTTAAGGATCTTTTCCTCTATGAAAACACATTGCTTTTTACTAACTAATATTTTATCAAATCCTCTATAAAATTATATGGTATTTCAGGTGATATTTGGGGTTCTATAGCATTTTTGACTTGGGCAACTTTCAGTAAATGGCACTTTGTTCACTCATCCCACACGTACTCTCCAAACTGCGACTGTTCACACTTTGCAAAAAGGCAGACCAAGGCAGAGATTAGGAAATTAAAAATTATGCTCATTCCACAAACAGGACCCAGCTCCCATTTCCTCAACCCTCTGCTCACAGACATAGGGTTAAATACCCAATCCCCAGGCCTGAAATAAGGGGGAATGAAACAACGAACAGAGAACCCAGCAGGGCAGAGATCTCTCACACCAGAGCCGTTTTCTTCCTTTGAGAAGGCGACTCAAACCTCGGAACCTCAGCGGGCCTCCAGCTCAGGACACCGGCCACCTGCCTGTCGTCCGTGAAGAAATGTTTTGTATACTTATCAAGATCTTTCTCACACTCTAAGCATCAACAAGTGGTTTGTTTTCATGGAGGAGGAGAGAGTTGACTGACCGTTGACCTGGCCAGTGGGCCAGAGAGGTGGCGACTCTCACCTCCAATCCACGGATCCCTTTAGAGTTCTATACAAGATGTAAATAAAGTTCCTCTTTTCCCGACACGACTCAGCGTGTGGAGGCAATCCTTTCCTGTCACCACTCCCACAGCCTGCGTGCAGGAGAAAGGCAGGAGGCTGGACGGGGCTTGGGGCACCCTGGGCCGCTGGAAGGTGTCCCGGGGCCCGGCCGCCCTCCAGGGCCGCTCCCGGCCGAGGCGTCCCTCGGGCCCGAGCCCGCCCCCGCCGGGAGCGCGCGTTTCCATGGCAGCGCCCTCAGAGAGGCGGCGCCTGAGGCGCTGGGAGCGCGACACCGCGGCCGGGGCAGGCCGCAGGGGACAGGGGACGGGGACAGCTCCGGTGAGACACCGCGGGGACAGCCGGGGACAACCGGGGACAGCCTCTGCTCCGGGAACGCGCTGGGTGGATTTACTGCACTGTCTTTTACATCCCTCTGCATATNTTTTTTTTTTCTCAGCAGCCTGTTGCTAGGGAAAAGCACTGAATAAAGAATCCAGTGAATTAAAACCACGAATGCCCTATCTATCGATTCCTGTACTACTGCTACGCAGCTACTGGAACCTAATGTCAGAGGCAGTGAAATGTATGCCAAATGATTCTAGCAATGAAGCGTTTTTTATTTCCATTATTGAGCTTAATAATTATAAATTAGCAGAGCTAGTGCTTCTGTAGCTTCTGGCATTATTTCCAAGGTGCTGTGTAAACAACTTATAAAAACCCAGCAACCTCAAACAAAAAATACCTTAATAAAATGAATATTTATAAGTTAATCATGGATGCGGTTTCCTACACTTAGCTAAAATTATATTAAAAAGCACTTTTTATCTCTGAGGGTTGCGCTGACAATTATTTTCCATATGCCAGTGTCTAGTCCTGCTTTTCAGACTCATTGCTTGTAGGAGGAATTTAAATCAACCACAGGAACAGGAAAATTCTTGAGAAAGGTTTTGGATTACAGAAATCAAGGTGTGCACTGAGGGCTGCAGCTCCAGGTGTTTCAACTGCCTGTCCACCCCTGCCCTGATGGGGCTTTCTCCAAAACTCACATCAGCAGCAGGGCTGATGCTGTTCCAGGACATAGATGAGAGATGCCTAGAGAAAAATATCCCCTTACATTAAGCAAAGGCCAGAGAGTAAGTTACCAGTCAAGGAGGTTCTTGGTAAAATGTACTTCAGGAACTGAAAAGGAGAGAGAATATATTTGGGATATATTCAAAAGCCGAAATTCTACCTCAGCCTCTGTGTCTCATCAGCAGAGAAAGTCTGACACCTCCAAAGAATAAGGTACTAATTGGGCAGCTGCAGAAAAAACACAAAGCACCAAGGACGGACATGGAAATTAGGCCAGATGAGTTTAGCCCAAAATACATAAAAACTGGAGATTGTTCAGAGTAAAAACTGATGTTCTAAAATAGCCCTAAAACTAGTGCAAGCAGAAGAGGATGTTTTCTACAGTGTCTTATAGCAGTGCAGATCAGGAATGGTGCCAGCAGCAGAATTGCATTGATTGAACTAATACTTCACTGAGCCCAGCTTGCTGCCTTTGGTGATTAAAGGATAGTTTTAACAATGGTCTATCTGTTCTTTGTAAGTGAGATCATTCCAATTATGCCTTGTCCCTTAGGATCCATAGCAAAAACTACAAAAAGACTGGAGTCAGAGAAACCAAAAAATAACCTTCAACAGTTTGCCAACCTAAAATGAAAGGCAACAGAGCTCTGTAAAGTGTGTCTGTGCTGTCCAACAACCATTCAGGCTTATTGCAGGAAGTCCACAATGCTGAAGCAATTAATGGGAAGAGCTTTAGTGGGTAAAAATGTAGCTTGTGAACAACTTATGACAGGAGGATGAAAAATAGGGGTGTGGATCAGAACTGGTGACTGGGTGGAAAAAGAGACAAGGGACTTGGGTTGCTTGCTATCTCCAACTTTGTTTTGTTGTTGCTTTCCCATCAGTTTACATGTAAGGAGGACTGTATTTTACACAGCTTTCACATAAGGCAGGGGTGAACATCTCCTTTTGGAGGTCAGAACATATATATTTTTCAGTTTAATGGAGCTTTTTGTTAATTGCTACACTAAAGGTTCAGTGGTTAAGATACAGAAAGCCCCTAGGCTTATCACTGCTGTAAAACTTATCAATTACTGGCAGATCCCAGATGACTGATTTGTTTATGATTTTCTTTGGGCCAGGGTCAAAGACACCATCCTGACATACAGTATCAACATCTAAAGGTCTCTCTTCCAAACTTGAAATGGAAACCCTCCCTGCGTTGTCAGGTAAGGACACAATGCTCCAGCAGTGTTTCCTTGTCAGATCAGAGGAGAGGCCTGAAGCCAGGTTCTTCTGCCCCAAAACAGGTGAAATGGGTAAAACAGCTGCAGACTTAGAAAAATCCCTGTCTGAAATGCTGTTGTTGATTATCAGATATGGTCAAGTGACATAAATCATAGAGGTCTCAGTTTTATCACTGGCTTCTCAGAAGCCCTATCCAGCTCCTTGCTCTTGATCCAGCATTGTTAGATATCTGCAGCTGGGAGCACTGCCCACACTCCAGGTGTGACACAGCACATCCCACTCCCTTTGCAGTGGGTTCACATCTTCTACATCCTCATCCTGGTTTGGGTTTTTTTGTTTGTTTTTTTTTCCCCAGAAAGCACAGAAGAGGATGGAGAAAACCAGCAGAAAAATCCATTTAAAGTCCCGTCAGACACTGAACTTTTCTCCATGAGGGACAAGGAAATTAAGAAGGCACAGGAAGTATGTACACAGGATTTAGGCTAAACTATGTAACAAGCAGTTGCTAAGGCAGGCACCCACCCAGCATTCAGCATGAGTGATCAAAGACCTCTTCATGAGAAAGCTGGGGATGTTCAGCCATGTACTGGTTTGAAAGCAAAACCAGTGAGAGACTCCAAGTCAGAAATACAATTTAATAGGAGGGGGGAAAAATGTAAAATAAAACAAAATAAATGCAGTAGTACAAAAGAGCACAGACAGAGTCTAAATATAACCTGACACCCTGTTGGTTAAGGTGGTGGTAGCAGTCCAGATGAAGTGGTCTTCTTGAAGCAGTGATCTTGTAGAAAGGTCTGGTAGCTCTTGTCCTCTGGGAATGCAGTGGGTAAGGCCCAGTGCTGTCCCAAATCCCAGATAATATCCAGGTGGGAATGCTTGGCTCCTCCTCCTGGGCACAGCATCTCCCAATGGAATGATGTAATTTTATGAGTCCTACAGTGGGTCCTTGATTGCCCATTAAACAGAGACAGCTCCCTGAGGGAGTTACCTGTGAGTCATGGGCAAGGCATTGATGGCCCATTAACAGAAGATAGTGCAGAGGGAGGGGCAAGGGAAACACTGCCCCACCTGGTTTCAACAGCTCATGAAGATGGTGATAGATTACATACTTTGGGCACATCTTACATTGTAACCTAGGACAAGCCTGGAGAAGAGAATATTCTAGGGAGACCTGATTGTGACCTTTCAATACTTAAAAGATGCTTATAAAAAAAGAGCAACTTTTTACACAAGCAGATTGTGATAGAACAAGGGAGAGTAGATTAAAGCTAGAAGAGGAGAGATTTAGGTTAGATGTTAGGAAGAAATTCTTTACTGTGAGGGTGGTGAGACACTGGCACAGGTTGCTCAAGGATGTTATGGATGCCCCATCCCTGGAACTGTTCAAGGCCAGGTTGGATGAGGCATTGAGCAACCTGATTTAGTGGGGTGCCCCTATTCAGGGCAGGGGGTTGGAACTAAATGATCCCTAAGGTCCCAACCCAAAGCTTTCTGTGATCTCTGAGAGGTCTGATTGTTGCACAGGGTTGCACAGCCTGGCGTAGTGTGGAAGGAAACAAGAGGTCTAAAGCAAGGCCACCTCACCTCACACTGGTGACTGAGAGTCTGGTTTTTGCTTGGGTTGAAGGTCACTACACAATTACGTGGAAGACCTTAGGAAGCAGTGCACTAAGGATGTCCGCTGAGTGATATCCTCATCATAAACCAACTGGCCCAAACTGCAGACAGCACTGAATTACACTTCAATCCCTATGAAAGCACTGAGCAGGAACACCTTTTACCCTCCAGAAGGTTCTGGAGTGGGTTGGAATAGATCTTCTCAATCTGCAGTTAATGGTTTAAATGTCTTTGTAAAAGTGTGACTGAGTTGGTTAAGTGTGGGCTGTCCCCCTTTAACCAGGGGACTCAAAGGATGAATCTCAGAAAATTTCCATTTGCTCACAGGAATAACCCAAGAAGAAAAAATGAGGACACTGAGTGGGTACAAACTAGCACAGCTGGTGGATGGATGCAGAATACAAATCAACAAAATAAGGACAACAAGTGCTAAGAAATTTAGTGTTTCAGTTGCCTATAGAGAGAGTATTATTGGGATTAGTCAGATGAACTAGGCAAATATGCATCAGCAGGGTATCACCACTCTGCAAATTTCTAGGCTGTCAATAACTTACTCATGTCTTTAAAAACCACAGCAAACAAAGCACAGAATCAAACTGTACACATATCTGACTTCTCACAGGAGCGTGAAAAGAGGAAAACTATGAAAGTCCATGAGAAAACTACTTACTCCACAAAAATGAAGGCAAAAAGTGGGTTGAGGAAAGCTTTGAAAAGGGAGGAAGAAGAGGAGAGCAGGAAAGAGGCGACATGTGAAGAGAGACTGAAAGTTCTTCAGGAGCTGCTTTCACGGAAGTTAGCCATGAAAAAAGGTGAAGAACAGGCACTGTGTTTGCAGTGGTGCTGCTCATCTGGGTAATAGCCTAAAGCAAAGGCCAAAGAGGGATGGGGGAGCAGCTGGGCTCTGGCTGACTGGTGAAGTCATGCAGACAGACAGTTCTGTGCTCTATCTTCCCAACCTTTTCGTGGCTCAGGCATCTCCAGCTCAGGCATTTGTGTACAGAGCGTGGGTCACTCCCTCACAGTAGCCTGGGTTCCACCAGCCTTGCAGCAGCTGAGCTGATAGCTAGCTGAGAGTTTGCAGGATCTTGTGTCGTGGAAACCTTTCTACCAAGCCAACCTAAAGTTGGATTTTAATGGATAGAGGCTTAGATTTTCTGCCTCTGACACGAGGAGTAGATCTGCCATTAACGTCTAGAGGGCAAGGACCAGATTCTCCACTCCATTCTCCCTGGTTTTGCTCCATGAAAACCCATATGAAACTGATCCTAAACAAGGTTACAACTGTAATACAATAATCAGTATTGCTGACTCCAACCCCAGCCAGATCCATGCTCATGGCAGCCTACATATTCACTGTGTTTTGCCTTGGCCATATTTCCCCCTCTCTAGTCTAAGCAACTTTATATTCTAATTTCAGATTATGCATTCGACAGGGAGACCTTCCATGGCTACCTACAGGACAGAAAACAGATCTTTTTTCTTGAGGTACATGACTTTCAGCATGTTACTTCCTGTTCATTTAATTACTCTTCCCTGTGTTGCTTTGTTTTGATGTTTATTCTCCTGAGATCCACTGCCTAGAGATCTGTCCAGGGTGGCACACGTCAGACCTCATGAACTGATTGTCCAAATCCTGTGTTACAGTCACTCAGAATCTGTAGCCCAGTAATTCCCAGCCAAGAAAGAAAGGAATGCAGGTCGTTCCCATCATTCAGTAGCCACCACGAAACTATTCCATTTGTGAGATGCACAGATATACTGACCTTTGGCTCCTGCTGTCCTATACATAAATTGTAGCTGGGAGCCATTCTGACTCAAAATAAGGGAACAGAGTAACCATGCTCAAACATTCCCATTAGTCATCTCTATTATTGTACAGTAACACAACTGAATCAATCTTTGTCAGCCAGGAGTTAACGCAGTGCTGGGACTTCTGAATTGTGTCTTTAGATGCACTGCTTATTTTCTGTGTTCCATCTGAAATAACTCCTGGCCTCCATGTACCTGGTCAAGTCACACACCTGGGTTTGAAATCTCTGCCCACAACTCTCTGCCCACAACTATCAGGTAATTTGGTAACCAGATACAAAGCTAAACCAACGTACTTTTAAAACCAACCACTTGATGTGACTGTGTTGCCTTTGGGGTTCATTTCAGCATGCCATTGCCGTAAAGCGAGGGGAGATTCAAAGGATGGAGAACATAGCAAAGAATGAGGAAAAAAAACTGGAAAAGGCTGAGAAAAGAATGGAGAAGGATGCTGCCATGTTTGATGAGTTCCTGAAGGAGAACCATAATAACTCTGTTGAAGCACTGAGAATGTAAGGAACATTGAAGGAACCACCTGTGTGCTGTTTTATTCTGGGCACAGGAGATTTGCTGCTTGACCTCCTTGCAGGGTTTTGGCTGAACACTCTGCGTTTCCCAGAGTTACAGTTCTGGTGGCACTTTCTTCCCACACATTCAATAAAAGAGAGGAAGGAGAACAACATCCAGGGAACACCCTCATTGCAAAAGCCCTTGATCTGGTGGCAGCAAGGAACCTGCTGGTGGCTCCAGCACTTCCATTCTTCTCACAACACCCTTTACTGGAGGGAGGTGCCTCTACCCAACCCCTCGAAGTCCCCTCAGTGAAGCAAATTGAGCACTTTGGCCCATTCCAGGTATCACAAGGGCAGAGCTGCAACTGATGCTCAGCAGCAGCCAGGTTAGGGAGGCCTGAACACTGGGATGCCATACTTTGCCAAGAGAAAGAGTGTAAGAGTGTCTTCAGGCAGAAGCCGGGCATCTCCTGGGATACATCTATAACACACATTTCTAGGGCTCATATCACATCTTTTTCACTGTTTCATAGGCACCTCAATTCACTCCTCACTACTAAAATGTTTAATGGCTTGTTTGTGCATCCTTTCCTAGAGCCAAAAGAGAAACCTCAGCAAAGATGAAGAAAGTAACAGAGATCCAGGGAATCACTACTGAAATAAAGAAAATCCAAAGGTAAGATTGCTCATTACTACTGCCTCACGTTTAACAGCCCCTACAGTGCTATAGCTTCACAGTCCTTGCAGGGGATGGATTTCTAAAACTGTTCCGTTTTAAGGGTCAATATGTTTTGACTTTTGTTTTCCAGATGCTGGCTTTGTTTCTAAAACAACTCATCTAGTTTTCTAATGATATTTTAAGAAAAGTGTTAATATTCCAAACCCAAAATTAAATGCCTAACATCAGATTAAAATCAAAACAAAACTAAGTAATCAATTTTAGTGAGGATCTAGGGAAAGACAAAAGAAATAACTACAATTACCATTATGAATTGAGCTGGAAAATTTTCTCATTCCTTTTCAAGTAAAAATTCAAAAATTAGCAAGCTCAGTACCATAGCAAGAGATACAACCAGGGAATATGACTGATTCTCAGTTTCCACAGGAGAAACCACAGAGGGCAGGTTCCCTTTTACCTTTGCATGTCCATGAAAACATGTGCCCTCTCTCCTCTTCGCTGGATGAAACTCAGTGTCAAGACTGAAAAAGAACCTGTTCAAACAGGAGCTTCCCTCCCTGCTAACAAACTTTGCCCACTTCTCTCAACCCAGTGATATCTCCAGATTTGAGGACACTCTGCAGGAGTACAAGATGTACAGGGACATCCTCTACCACTTATCTCCAAAAGAGTGGCAGGAGGCACACAGAAAAAGGCACAAAAAAGAAAAGGATACGACAGCATCCAGAATTAATGAAGGAAGTGCTTCATCTCCCTCCACTGCAGAGCAGGGTGAGTGCCAGGAAAGTGCTGCTGCTCCTTCTTGGCACAGCCCCAGGCTCTAAGTGGATGCCTCCTCTTGTCTCCAGACCAGGGTCCGACAGCCGGGACAGACACTGCCCATAGCATCAGTTTTATGGATATGCCAAGTTCCCTGCTGTTTTCAGAAAGTTTGGATTTCAGGTCACGTGATATCAGGCCACAGCTTAAACACTTCCTGAAGCCTCTTTTATCAAGAGAACTGTAAGTACCAGGTGATACAAACAATGGACCTAAGGACTGTAAAGAGCACTCAGCTGACTGAGAATCAGTGCAGGGGAATCCTACTGCTCACCTTTGCTGGGCATTCCAGGATCTGAGGCTTATTGGAACAAATTCAGATACCAGCAGAAAGCTGTCAGGTGTGCAAGTCAGTAACCTATATGTCTGCTCCAAGTGAGCTCAGTCCTCAAATCCTCTGCTAAGAGCCTGCCCCAAGTGGGGCTGTCACTGAGATGATGCAAACAGAGGTTTTTAACCCTTCATGGCACAGGGTGACAGGTACAAGTGAAAGTGATGAGAAGACTGAGCTGCCAACAGCAGCAAGGCACCAATTGCCCCTCTTCCGGCTCTTGTGTAGGGGAAGATGCATTAAACAAAGCTTCCCAGTGAGTCAGAAGGCATTTGGATCAACCCCCTCAGTTCAGGTTCATGTGTCATGTTCCAGCCCCACCAGAACAGCAGCACAGCCCAGAGAAGCACATAAGGCAGCTTGCTCGTGGACAAAAGTAGCTCCTGTGCTGCTTGTTTGTGTGATCCCTAGACTCTACTGACCCCTAAATATCCCACAGCCGCAGGGAGGCAAAGGTGGGAACATCCAAAAGACTATTCAGGAATAAACAGTAACAACGTTCACATGTCACTAACGAGATCTCCTCTGAGCTGTCATTTCTCTAAGGGCCTAACACACAAAATATATTTTCAGAAGTTCATTGGAGGATGCAGAGAGTGAAATCAGCTCAGATGAAGATGAGGTCAGTCTTATGTTGAAATATTTGCATTTTCTGTTTGTCCTGTGTCATTTATTAATGTTGCTAATTTCCCTCACCTTCTAACCATTAGTTACAGTATTGAGGAGTTACTGTAGTTACAAATTAAAAATGTATGTTTATACATTCCTAAATGTTCACATTTTGGCGACACATGTTATAAATATCTTAGTTTAATTTTCCTCCTTCAGTTTCCAAAACCCTACCATCATCTAAACTTTCCATCCTCCAGTGAGATATGACATCATAAGATGAAAGATTTTTAAATTAGTGCAGCTACTGGCTTATGTCTGAAATTGAAGTTTTTCCACTCAAAGATGTTTGCAACACTTTTTACCCCCCAAAATGCAATTTGTTTTAGCTATTGAGGCAGAGTAGAGCTACACACATAGCAGGAAGGATGTCCATCTGTCTTTGTACATGGACATACATGGACCTCTCTAGATGGAAGAGTGTTTGAATAGCCAGGGGTGGTGCAGACCAACCCTGATGTAGCTCAGTGGAACAGAAGCTAGAGGAGGGAAAAAACTCATCACATGTGTTTTCCACTCTAGGAGCTTGAGCTCTATTTTACTGATCCTGAACAATTGCTGGTTACTTTCATGGAGATGCTGGATGAGAACTTATCCTTTGTCCTGAACTCCCAGGATATTGCGGACAGTTGGAACAACGTCCAACAGACTTTCATCACCACACACGAAAGCATGTAAGTGTGACCCTGCAAGTGATGGGAAGAGGTCCCTGTGGTCCAGCTTTCAGACATAAGTGACCCCTCTGCCCCCACAGACACCTCACCTCACCTCACACTGCAGAGCACACATAATGCTGCTCATACAGCAGGGTCTTTCTTGTCAGCTCCTAGGAAAATGTCCCATATACACTTAATTTAGGAGATAAGACTTGAGCTTGGGACTAATTCCTTAGTCCTCAAGGCACAGGCTAGGGAATGATGCATTAATCATCCTGGAGTCAATACAAGTATAGTGTAATTCTTATGAAGGAAGACCAAAGAAAGAAACAAGGCAGTTCCTGGAGTGATCCAGAGCAGCACTAATGCTGACTCAATGCAAAACCTTCCTGGAGGAAGAGAGCAGGGAACCCAAGTGTCATTGTAATCTACAATTTTAATGGCAGGTAGACATACATATTCTCATTTAAAATGTAACTTATCTCCTTGTAGAAGTTTTAAAGGTAATCTCGATCCCCCACTGATTTACTAAAAAACCTTGAATGTTTAGCTTTGCTACTTCTCCCTTCCCCACACCAGCACAGTAACTGCTCTTCCAGAAAAAATACCCGAAGTTCCCTGTGCTTTCAGGGCTGTGGGTGCAGGTTCCCAGGAAAGGCTGAAGTGTTACCTCCATCTGCCGGCAGCAGGAGGGGCCAGGCCAGGCTGTGGAGAGCAGAGCCGTGTGTTCCAGAGGTGCCCTTTCTAAACACCTCCCCTCTCTCTCTCCTCTAGGGAGAAGGAGTTGGCAGCACTGAAACAGCAGGTAAACACCCTCCGAGCCTCCATTGCCAAGGAAGAAGAGAAAATTGCCGAACTGAATCTCAAAGTTCAGCTCTTTTCCTCTGGGGAACACGAAGCTGATAACCAGGTACACGCTGGGATCCAGGCAAGGGGGGTTCACATGTGCACAAGTGGTTCCTCTCCACCAGCCTCATCCATCCCGGGAACAGAGCAGACAGGGGTTGTACTGTGGAGGGATCAGTACTGTGTCCCAGCAATGGAGCTACAGCAGGGTTGGTTTGGGGCACTGCTGAGGCAGCAAACTGGGACAAACGTGTCTGCTCCGTGCACCTGCTGCGAGGTGGGACAGGGCTCACAGACACAGCTGGGCAGCTGCCACCTGACTCAGGTCACAGCCAAGCTGGAAAGAGCAGACCAACAGGAGAATGGCTCAATTCAGCCATCTGTCCCTGCCATATCCTATTAACAAACCAGGAAACAAGCAATTAAGTCTTACTGAGGAGATTAAAATGTTTCCTTTACAGATTTCATTTGGTTTTGGGGGGATACTATGGTTCTACTTGGCAGAACCCAGCTGTGCCACTCACCATATCTTCTGTCACCTGTAGGACAAAATGCTCACAAGCCTGAACAAGAAGGTGCTAGAAGTCTATTTCCACTGCACTGGAGACAAGGAGACAAACCTGCCAACAATAGAGATGTTAAAGGTAATAGAAAAACAGCTCAACGATCTACTGGACAGTGTGGAGAGAATCCCACCAGCAAAGATAGAAAAGGCTGTGAAAGCCATAAGAAAGGAACAGAGGGCAAGGTAAGGCAACACCCTCTTCTGGAAAATGTCTCTATTTTAAGTCTCGACAGCTGAAAAGAGCCAAATCAACCCAAAAAAACTGTAGCAGCAATCTGAAATCCCATGTGAGCAATCCATCCAATTTTACTTCTGTAAGGGCTCTACATTCATAGTACTTGCATCTCCTCGTCTGTGAGCAGCACCCCACAGCTACATTAGAAAAGACCTGCAACCTATAGTAGAAAAAGTTAGAAGAATAAAAAAGAAAACACTAAACCCACAAACAAAAACAGATTCTGTGATGAGAATTGTCATTTTAATAAAACATTTCAGTAACAAAATTTAAACTGAATAAATAGAAAATTAAACCTCAAGTTGACACAGTCTGCCTTGCCCTGGTATTTTGCCAGAGTATAATATATACATAAGGGCATTTGTCAACAACTCCAGCTTTGAAATGTTTATTCTACAAAACTTTTAAGTTTAACTCATATTACTAGATTAAATAGTAGCAGTTAACACAATCAGTGTAAGTCCCAAGACATATTCCTGTAGGCCTAGTTAACACAAAATTTCACCTTACAAATAACAAAGAAAACTGAACTGATGACTGTATCTGGCCATCCTCAAGTGAATCAGACAGATCAGCATGAGGATTTAAAGCCAGAACAGTGACATTTCACTTCTGCTTGTTCTCTTTCTCTGCATCTTTATTCAGCTGTGTAGTAGAAAAGGTATGGTGCTTCTTCCTGATGTTCTGTGAATGGATTTGTACTCTTAAATTGCAAAATAAGTAAGACACACATTTATTCTACACTGGGGATGGAGGAGAACAATTCAGGAAAGATACCACACACCCTAACTCCCCAAAAAATCAAAACCAACCAAAATACAACAAACCCTACAAAGAGCATTAACCATTTTCCTCAAGTTTACATGGGTAAGACTACAGTTTCTCTGCACCAGTGTTCCATAGCTTGAGTCCATTTCTGTTCCAGCACTTCATTTTCACAGGGAACTGGAGCAACAATATTGGCCTCCACTGTGTCCCTTTGGGCCAAGTGTAGCTCCATGGGTGTAATAGACCTGGTTACACTGGTGAGAACTGGGGATACAATGAGCATCACCCCTCCCCACAGGTAGTGAGCATCCTGGTCAACTGCATGGCATAAATCACCTGCTGAAGGGGGTGCAGAGCATGTCTGTAACAGAGCAACTGTCCAACACCTGTGTGTCAAAGCCTCACATGCTTTTTCCACCCATTGCTCCAGAAAGAGTAGGACTGACTGCAGGCAGTGCTTCCCTCTTATCCCCTTCACAGCAACCAACTCCAGCAGCAGCTCTACCCAAACCCCTGTGCCCCAATGGTTGGATGTAAGGTGTGATGCAAGACCATGTAATGTTAGATGTCGATGCTGTGTGGCAAAAGCACAGCTGGTGTAGCTGCATGCTGCATTTAACCCATCCTTTATTCCCTCTCTTCAAAAGGCTCAGAGAGGAAAAGCAGAAACAAGCGAAGCAGCAACAGGATGAAGGATTGAAAAGGGACATGGAAAGATCATAGGTACCTGAAGACAAAAAGGTAAGTGCAGTGGTCTGTGGAAACACCTCACCTCAACAGCTCACTTTGGAGAAGCTGGGGGTACCTGAATATCAAGTGTTTAAGGGAAAAGTGTTCTTTAGGGGCCTCTGCAGCTGTATGGGGACAGCACCTACAGCCAGGTGTAGCCCAGTTCACAGGAGTGATGTAACTTAGTCCACTGCTGGGAAGTCAGTCACAGTGCACGTTATTCCAGCTCAGTGTCCTTTCATCATCCTTCTCTCAACCACATGATCCCCTCCACTACTTGCCAGTTCTCAGTAAGCTCATTTAACTCATTAAGTTAGTTGTATTAAACTAAGCATGAAAATTGGCAAATGAGGAACTGGGCAGCAGCAGGACCCTCCTGATAACAGCAGCAAGGCCCTAGATCAGCCAAACCATCAAACCACACCTTTTCTGACATGTTCCACATCCTCCCAAACTGAGCTCTGGCCCCTTGGGAGGCTCAGTGCAGCTCCTGCCATGGCTGCTGCTGCACCTTCCCCAGGTCAACAGGGCCACGACGAGACCCTGGTTCTGTCACAGTGACAGCACAGGTGACTTGAGCACAGGAGCCATGAGTCCCTACCCTTTAGTCAACAGAAAATAGAGGGTTCTGTAGCCTCCTTCTGATATTTCTTTGGATCTCCAACTATCCCTCCTCTTCCTGACACAGGACTACTGAGGCTTTAGTCAGAAAGCAGTTGTAGGTACAACAGTGAGTTGTAGAAGCTTAAGCAGGAGCACACACAGAGCCTCCAGGTGCTTCACTTCACTTTCCAATACAGAAAGCACACTCAGCAGACACCCTGCAGCCTGCCTAGAGCGCGGGGCAAGGGCCACAGCCCCTCCCAGCCTGGCAGCACAGAGCAGCTTTATCTGCCTGGTCAGACACCCTACCGAGCACTCACGCCGTGCCTCTTCCTCCTCTGCAGACAATGGCCCTGCCTTCCAACCCACCTGCCAGGAAGGAGAAGAGCCAAGGAAATAGATAAGAAGGAAGAACAATTGTATTATTTCTCCTGATGGCACAGCCTTAGCCACAGCTCATAGGGCTGATGCTGTTCTAGAAGTCTTTTGTAGATCTACAATTCTGTCAGTCTTTGCTCAGCTGAACTTTACTGTCCCATGAAATTTCCTTCTTCTCCTACCTTAAGATTCCAGGGAAAGTTTGCAACCCCTTTTCCCCTCCTTTGGTATTTTGCCTAAGAAAATAAATAAAAACTCTCTCATTTTGCGTCTCAAGCTCCTGCTAAGCACCAATGTTTTTTCATTCAGTGTTTGATGCCAATAGCACTATCCCTACAGACCTGAGCAGTAAGATCTATGACAGTCCTAGGTGACAATCTTTGTTAAGGCGCAACTAAGCCAGGTACCTCATAGACATTTATGATAATCACAGGTCTTCTGAAGGACCATAAAAACCAAGGGCTATGCTCCAATCCAAAACCATTATAGAATTCACCCCACTAGAGTGGAGAAGACGCAACCAAAGGAAAAACACAAGCTCTCTGCAGAAATCAAGCTGCCAATAATTAGCTGTGTCATATGCATCCATGCAAAGAACAATACCCAGTGACAAACTGACCATAAAAAAAAAAAAGCTTTATTAACCCTTTTGCACCAGCAGTTCTTCAGGTATCCATTGCCAGCAATGGAGCCCAAGCCAAGTGATCCAAGTTTCCGCCCTCAAGAGGTTAGCACTTTACATTCACTTACAAAGCTGAGTGAGGTACATTTTCAGAAGTAGAAAGATTTGGTTGCAAGTCCCATAAAAAGATGGAGTGTTCCTTGGCCATTTTAATAGATTACAAACTGGTATGGTCCTTGAGAACAGAACAATGCAGGCATTGGGAGCTCGAGGTGTCTCAGCTTCCAGAGAGAGCACGGTGACCACTAGAGCAAGACCCTTCAGCACAATTCCTCCTCAATCATTCCACCTCTCAGGAGTGGATTCCATGCTGCAGTCACAGCCACCAGGTAGATCTCAGCTACTAAATGGTTTGAAAACCCAGCCTGAGAGGGTTCAGACTTTCCCTGGATGTAAGCTGTAAACTCAGAGTGAGAGGAAGAGAGACCTCAATGCTCAGTTAGGCTAAAGATAGAAAAATAAAGCTGGTTCAACCAGAGATATAATACTGCCTACAAATCAGGAGCTGAAGTTCATTGTAACCTGTATGTTTTTCTCCTCCCCAAGTCTGCAATCCAGAAAGTGTTTATAATGGACACATACATAGTTCAAAAGGCACAGGAAGTAAAAGCATTTCTGAATGACCTCATGTGAATTTAACATCAGTATAACTGTAAAATAAATAAATATGTGCAAGATTATAAAGATCACAACGTTCTCCTCTGTGACATATCTTATTTTGTAAAAAAAAAAAAAAAAGAAAATACATATACGTGCATACACACACCTCACTGAGAATAAAAAAAAAAGTACAAACAGCCTTTTATCAAACTCCTATACATACTTTTACAGGCATTCAGAACATCACCATAGGAAACATTTAAATTACTACCTTAAAACGTAACCAAAGGTGGTTTATTTCCCTATACAACCCTATACTTATTTAGGTGTCTGCAATCCAGGTAAAGTAGAGTACATACAACCTCTCCCCCCACCCCCAAGAGACACTGCAGTTTTTCAGGGGCAAATCTTCCTGGGCAATAACTTTCCCCCTCACAAAATACTCTGACAACTGCATATTTTGTAAACCAGCCAGAAGCTCCAGGTGCATGTGACACTCTGGGATAGCAAAAAAGAACACGTGTTAACAGTGTTCAATTAACAAAACAAAAACACCAAACAACCCTAAATAAAAAGGTAGTGACCAGTTCACAGGTAACTTGGCAGCGGTTTATAGATGAGATAAAAATCAAGGTGCTTAAATTTACATGACGGTCAACATTCCTCCCAAAAAAGGGAACACAAAGATAAAACAAACCTCTCTCAGATGCTGTTGGACTCTTAGCTAATCACTTACAGTGAGTACAGTTCTATTGCAGTTTTCTTTTTCAAGTTTTGCTGGAAGAATTCAGCAAAGTATTTGGGATGCAGGAGCAAGGAAAGGGAGAAACTCAACATGAGCTACAAACTGATTCACAGCTAAGTTAACATTTAGAATCTAGCTTTCTAAAACAAAGATTTTAGAGCATCTTGTTTTCATGGCATAGAACATTAATTTTGTTACATGTGACACTTTATTCCGATTTTCTGCCAAACACAGGGGCTGAAACAATCCTTTTTTTGTGTGTGTGGAAAACACTTGCAAAATTTAGCACTTAATTCCTTGATGCCACTGGCTCCAGGAGGACACCAATGGAAGGAAAGTTTTAACTGTCGTGGACAGGATTATAAATTTGCACTTGTTAGCTGTAGAATACTTGCTTTCCTGTGAAAACAGTAAATATTACCTCAGTTTGAAGTGTAATAAAGTACTTCTCCCTGAAACAACACTGTACAGCAGTCTGCCTCAGCCTCCCAACCACCAGGCAGACAGGATATCTTACACAGGCACATCAAGTGGGATTTACATTTTTAAAGAAAATCTTTCAGCTGCAACTGTCTTAAGCAAATCACAAAGAGTGCAACCATACTTCAGTTCTCCTACTTTTCGTATTTTCCTTGGAAAAAGATCCACACAGTAATCTCACTCTGTCATGATTGCCCAATTTGTTTTCAAGTAACTGTTCTTAATCGTCATTCCAGATCCTGTAAATTTATTGTGCTTCCAGTGAACTGAGAGTTATCAGAACCTGCATCATCTTCAGTGGAATTATGTGGTTCCTGTTAAAGCAAACAGACAGCATGAAGTACTTTCACCTTTAGATGGTTTCAGTGCTTATCAGCAAGATTATCCTGACATTTATCCAACACCAGAGAAATGCTTGGAATGGCTAAGAGGAAACCCAAAGCTTTTCCACTTCAGGGATCCACCCAAACAGTGTTGCCAGTTTTTGTATGGAACACTTCAGATGAGCATTACTAATGGAAAGAGATTTAAAATCACTTTTTCCTCCATTAACTCTCTACCGTGGCCAACAGTCCCACTCCTCTTGTACTTCTAGGTTGTGAGAAAGGTGCCCCTCCTCAAAAAAAAAGGCTTATTTTCTATCCAGGAGAAGCACACTTGGCAGGAATAGGTACATTGCAGAGTTTATCAAAAATGAGGTCCCCAAGCAGGCTTTTAAACATAACTGACACTACCAAAAGGGCACTACTCTGAAATCTAGGTTCAAGATTCTATTTCCCACTTCCCACCCCTTCCTGTAGCCTGCAACATTCCAATTCTGATCCTCTTTCTTGACCAACTAGTATCTGCAGGATGGGATCAGGAAAACAAGGGTGGGGCATTCCAGAAAAAATGAGTAACATTTAGTTATTCATTACTCAGTAACAGAGGAAAAAAACCCAACCACTTCTGATGTGTCAATGGTTAGTTACAGACACAAGATAAATCATGCAGTGCAGTTCTCTGCTTACTATTCCTTGTGAATGGAATTCAACTCCCAGTGGTAAACAAGGTATTTTCATCAGGCAGAACATGAGAGTGCTCACAGTAAATTGTCTTTACTTTCAAGCAAGGCAATAAAACCAAGTGGTTTGACATGCTGTACCTGAAGTATGTGAACAGGTAAATCCACCGTAAGCTGAGAATGTGATGAGGAAGACTGAGAGCTCAGCTGAAAGGGAAGATCTCCCTCTCCCGGGGAATCATCCTGTGAATGCAGAAACATAATGAAATTACACAACTTCCCGGGATCTCAGCAATATGGCAAATTTCACTCAGCCTCACAATCTTAAAGTATCTGATAAAGCCACTGACTGTACTAGGAAGGCCTAGCTCCACAAAGATGTGGAACGCTAACTACAACTAACTTAGCTAACTTAAATCAGAACCTAGCTCAGATAATAACCTATTATCCTGTCCTCATCAACTTGGAACGCTGGCAAGATCCAAACAGGAAGGAATGGTTCCTCTTTCAACAAATCTAACACTCAACAAGTTCCATCATGTTTTCATGAAGCTGATACTTAACATGAAAGTTAAAAATGTGTACACTCATNAGAAGGAACTTACCCTTTCTCTGAATACTACGCAGATACAACTGGCAAAAAAAAAAAATTACCTGCCATGCTCCACTAATCAGTCCCCACCAATTATTAGGTTGTTTTGGTTTATTAAATTTTAAGCTTTATTTCAATGGGTAAGAGAAATAACAGTTGAGGCAGTTCTTTTTGCAGGAACATTTTCATGTCTATCTCATTTACTTTGTAAATAAGAGGTGGAATAATGTAAGAACACTGCAGAGCTCAAGACCCCATCCAGGGGCAGTAGTTCCCAAACACTCAAATTCTTCCATAAACGCCATTCTGGATAACAGAAACTGAGCATGTTCTTTTCTCCTCAGCTCTTACCTGAAGAAGCTGAATTTGCACATACTGGGCTCCAGTGGCAGGGTCCCTTATTGTCAGCCCTCCATTTGGCAGAACTATGTTAGCACCCAGTCGACTGCCAGGGGTAGGTGAAGAAAAGCTGGTCGGGCTTACTTTACCACCCTTGTTTTTCCTCTGACCAGAGCCAGATGCCCCTAAAAGAAAGCAATTTTAATATTTAGATGGTCAGGAAGAATTTGCCAGAGTTTTCTGCTGGTATTTTTCAACTTTTTGCAGCTGTTTATACCATGCAGCAAATGCCCATGACAGTACAGCATAATTAAGCGCCATGTGACAACTGCTAAAAGGCCAGAGAGCACTCAGCTGGTGAACTCCAGCTGCTGACTGAGCACCTTTTTACATGAACACCATTGAAAAATCACAAACTGCTAAGCTTAGGGCGCTCTCCTGTGGTAGCACAATATCAGCATATTTATCAGCTGACAGAATATCAGCTGCTAGAAATATCAGTGTATTTGTGGTGTTACAGAAAGGAATTAGGAAGTAGGATGGCATTTTCTATTTTTCATTTTGCATCTCATTTCCTGAGAAGTCATGCACATGATTTTTCTAAACTGTAAAAAAAGCATAGTGCAGATCATTATTTACAGGAAGATTTCAAGGACTACTAGGTAGAACAGGCTACACAAGTACAACTATCACAACCTTAAGCTTTTTTCAGTTTAAAGCAGGATGAACCAGCTGCAGTATCACAAGCTGAAAACCAAAACCCTAATCAAAACAAATGTAAGAATACAGTCCTGTCAGTTCTTCAGCTTTTGTTTGGATTTTTAAAAAAATTTGTAATAAATGAAGGGCTCAGATAACCTATTTTTAAACATTGAACTTCCCTCTACAGTATTCACTCAATCTAGTTACACCAATCAGAAATACAAGACTCTCTAGACCACTTTGAGAAGCACAGCATACCATTAAGGAAACAGCTGGTGAAAATAGGACTATTGGGAGTCTTGAACAGAAAGAGGAATTTTCTGAGGTCACCTTAGGAGTCATGCAAAGTGCAATCATATTTTTTAAACTAATGTCCAAAAGACATGTTTGATGATACATGCACGTGCTTGGTAATAAAAAGCCTCTTAGAACTAGCTTCATAAAGCACTTATCCTTCCATGTGATCATTTGCTGAACCAGACAGAATGTATGCATATATGCATTTTACAAATACACAAACAGAACAGTTCTCAAATCAGAACTAGTCTCTTAACTCGCCTCAAAAACTATTGCCTTGATTTTTAGAGGAGGAAGGTCTAAGAGACAGCAAGGCAGCACTAAACTCACTCTTTATACATGATATTGATGTATCATAAACATATGATATTCCACCCCAGCCCCAAAGGTGGACACAGCTCAACCACCTGAGCTTGTGCAAGTCCAGTGAACCATGGACCATGTTTGATCTGACAAAGGAATGGTTATTATTCACATCAAATGGCTTGAAGTCAAACTAAGAAGACACATCTGGAATCATGACCTAAAATCACCCAGCACAAGAACTCTATACAAGACTGAAGTATAAGAGAGAGGTTTGAGTATATCTAGAGAATTAAAAAATAATTTCCTTAACATTGTTACTGAGTGAAACACAGAAGCAAAATGTAGCTGCTATTTCCATTGTCCGAACTAAGTAAAAGAACTTCCTAGATAAGACCAAAAGCATAAACAACAGAAAGCACAGTGACATTATTTTTTGTTTTAATAAGAAAATAAAGAAGCAGATGAAGAGATGGACAGCTAGTGTCTTGTTAATAATCATGAAACATAGCGCACAGCCTTCTTTGTAAACTTCCTGTCAATCTGATATTCCACAGAATGTGATTATCCTGAGTAACAGATGGTACACCACATGCATAATCATTTTAACTATCAATAAACAGGATAGGACACTTTAGAATGTTACTCAGAAACCTGCTCCCACTGCACTGCAAAAATTACTAAATGTTTTTATTTAGTGAATTTAACAGAATTAATGGCTTCTCACCTGTGCTGCTGCCATTCCCTTTTTGTTTCTTTTTCTTGGCCAGTTGAATGGCTCTGTAGTCTGTTCTTGCAGACCCACTGCTCTCCTAGTTAAAAAAAGAAAAAAAAAAAGCCCAGAGATGCAAGGTTTTTGGAATCAAGAACAAGATAACGAACACAGACTAATGAGTTCTCAGATGCAGTTATCTTCTATGCTGCAAACACTGAATTCTAGTTTCTCCCAATCTTCTGATTAGAGTTTCAATAAATTCCCTTTATCTATTCAACATCTGGAGTTCAACACAAGAAGTTAGCTCCACATTTGTAAGTGTTCAGATTTTAAGAGTGTAAACATTTAATTTGTAATGTAAACAAAAAGATTAAGTCTGCAATAACACAGTGAAGCAGAAAGGGAAAATTATTTAAAACAGGAATAAGGACTGGGATGAAAATGCTGCAGTTACAGCCCAAATCTTTCCCTAGAATGAAATGAACAAGTAACATTTGTAACACTTATTCTTGGGTGTTCTTGCAAATTCCATTTCAGATGGACAGCTGCTTATTTTGAAAGGCTCTTCCTGAATTGTCCCCACCAGAATTTCAGTATTTCCTAGAACTTGTCACCACACTGGATCTACCGGTGAAATACGCTACTCAACACATCGTTGTACATCTTTCATCAAGAGAGACAAAATGTATGATCTGCAAAATCTGAAAGGTCTCCCTATAAGGAGAGCAGCCAGGGATATCTCCAAAGTCAGCCTGTCTCATCAAGGGGTAAAGTGAATACAGTAACTCCATACCAAAAACGAGCTGCCAGTCACTGCTCCCAGATCCATTTCCTTCTGTGCACTGTAACTCCCCGGAGGGTTGGAGAACACAAACTGTGTCACGACTTTGCTGCCCTCCTGCTGACCAACCACGTCTGAGCTGGGAAGCAAATTCCGTTCAGCTTTAGTTGGTGTCAGTAACTCAGGCACAGTGGTGCTGCCGAGGCTGCTGGAAGGAGTCAAAGTGGCCGTGTCTACTGTTAAATTATTGCTGGATGTCAACCCGTGCACATCCTGACTGGAATTCCTCGCTGACAGAGATGCCAGCGAACCCAAGGCTTCGGCATTGACAGTCTGTACATCATCCAAATTTAAAGTGCTTTGCTGTAGAACCGTTGCACTGGTTCCCAGCAGGAGAGAACTGTCCAGGCTCTGGGGCATGTCCCCGCTTGCCACCAGGATCAAGGGATCAACTGCCTGGCTTAGGGAATTGTTACTGACAGGCAGGTTCCCTCCGAGCGTCGAGCCCACCGAAGCTACATCGATCGTGACGATTCCAGAGTTCACCAGCGCCATGTCCATTGTAATTCCAGAATTGTTATTGGACACGTTGGAAAACAGGGATACGAGGTCAATGTTGCTGAGATCACTCTGCCCTGGACTAGTGAGTTCACTGCTGGGGGTGAGGGAGCTGGTTGCTTCCAGCTGAGTTAGGAGATCTGGAAGAGAAGGGTTTGGTTAGAAGACAGAGCTTCCACAGACAACACGAAAAAAAGGAAGCTTAAAATTCTATAAAATTCTATATTCTTAACCTACTAAAACACTTCCCAACTTCTCTGAAACCAGATTTAAGGAAAAGCAGCCTACTGAAATAAGTTCATTCCTTTACTGAGAAGCGTGAGTTACAAAAGCACTTGCCAAAAAATAACACTAAGGCAGTGCAGGCTAAGTACAGGTTGTAGAGGAGTGAAAAGGGTGAAGAGAGAAATCCTTTTAGTCCTCTTTCATATTTTACAGATGGCATGGAAAAGAACAAGCTCTGCTTCATTGAAAAATGCTGCAATTTCTCACAAATTCAGAGGTCAAGCTCAAGTACCGCTTTCTGATACTCAGAGATCCCACTGAAAATTTCAAAGAGTCTGTCATTCTTATCAACAGAACTCAGATTTCAACATCAGTAATTACACATTTTCCTTAATAAAACATTTAATTTTTCCACTGCACCCTCTGATAGCCAGAGGCAAACACTTTACCTGGGCTGAAGTTATGCTGCTTGACCATGTGTGTCTTCATACTGTGTTTGGAAGTGAACAGTTTATTACAGCTGGAAACAGGGCACCGAGTCTTTAATGACTCCACATCCTGAAGATGTTTTTTGGAGTGAATATACAGACTGCTTCGTGCTGAAAATTTTGCACAACAGCCTGCAAGAAGATATATAAGGTTTTGAAGTTTCAGATTTAATGAAGTTTCAATTTAATGTCTTAACAAATCAGAGTATCCTCTACTTGCTATTTTGCAACACCTGTGCATACACTCAGTGGAACCACAAGAAAGTAAACCTGTCAAAGGGTAGGACAGTTTAACAATCTGTTTCTGACAACAGGAAACTCTTAAGTCATTCAGTGTAAAGCACAACCTTTTCACACTGTGGCATCTGAAATTCTTCATGACAACTGCTGGAAACACCATAAAAAGGAGAAACAATCATCAAGTAGAGCTGCTGTACTTTAAAAAGCTGAATAATCCAGATGACAGCCAAAAATCTTTGCTTCTGGAGTCCCACGGAGGTGGTGAGGGTGGTCAAGCTACAGTATGAAACAAAGTTGCTCTGTCATTCCTAACTCTGGGAATGATCACTTGTTCAGTCTTCTGTTTAGTTTCACCTCTTCAAACCCTGTTAGAAGACTCACTCTAAGTTGTTCTAGTCCCATACCAAGCACACATAACCTTTAGACAAAAATACACACCAGTTACCAGGAAACACATAAGAGAGCGGAGCAATACCTTCTACTGGGCACTCAAACGGTTTTGTACCAAGGTGAGTTATGCTGTGGCCTTTCAAGTGTTCTGCTCTTGTGAAGGACTTCCCACAGCCTTCTACTGGGCACATGAATCTCCTGTCATCTTCGTGTTTCCTACATGGGAAGGAAATTGTCATTAGCATGATTAAATCCACTACTGCTTAGCTACTGGAAGAGAAACAAAGACAAGCAAACAGCCAGTGGCTTAGGACAGTGTAATCAGAAAAGGCTTCCTTTACCTTTTATGCCTCAGAAGCTTGGACATACTGGTAAAAGACCAGCCACAGCCTTCAAAGTCACAGATAAAAGGTCTTTCACCTTGAATAAAAAATGTTACATTAATAATTTAATACAAAAAGACATACTGCTACTAGAAAATATTAAAACCTGCTGAAATTGCATTAATTTAAGACAACTCAACCAGCCTCTCCTGAAATGCACTGCTGAGTACTATCATGTCCCTTCCTCCTCCTACAATCTGGATTTTCCTTAACTCCATGCTATTGCATCAGACCTCAGGTATTTATCAATTCACTTCATATCCTGAAGGTGCTTCAATAGCCAATAACAGCATTACTCAAAACAGAAACACAACTGAACTGTTTTTTCCTGTTTTCATGATCTGTCACTGTGTCTTGATTACAAGACACAGTGAAGTATGTGACATTGGTTTCCATCACACCTATGAACTTCAAGTGACACTTTAAAAAACCCTGAAAACTGTAAAACCACGAAACCAGGAAAAGAGAGGACACTAGAGGACATACCAGTAACATGACAAGGTTGTATTTCAGCTTTGCAGTGGTTCGTGCAAGTCAGGCGTGCTTGCCAGACCTGAAATTTATATTCTTGCTGTTCCAAACCTTGGCACATACATTCCACATGTTCTGAGAGTTTTGCAGCTGTTTGTTTGTATCAAGAGTAAAATGTATGCAACGTTTTGAACATCTATGTACTTGGGAATAGAGCTGGGATTCAGGACAGAATGCACAATGACAAAAGCCACAGCTTTGCATGTCCTTAACTACTTTGCATATGACAGCTAGATTCAGTGGACTCCTACCCCCAGAAGGCCAAGAATCAAATGCTTTCACTGACTCCAAATAACTAATGTCACCCTTCCTTTCAGTTTTTCCAGCACATTGAAGTCCACCTTCCACATACTATGCTCCATGTACTCCCTCGTGTACAGGTCATCCCTGTGAATACCTGTGTGACTCCTCATGTGGATTTTCAGTCGGCAGGCCTTGTCATATTGCTTGTTACAGCCAGGGAATGAGCAGGAGAATTGCTCTTGCTCTCTGAAGTGGGCTCGATTGTGGGAGAATAATGCACTCACTGTGATAAACGTTCTCTCACAGCCTGGGGAAAAAAGGGAAACAGCACATCTGCTTGACAGAACTCAGACAAAAAGTGCAGAACTGCACTCTTCCTCCCAGCTTTCAGCGGGCTACTTTCATGATCATTTTTCAGGATATTACATCGGGGAAAAGGGAAAAAAACCCAAACGGTGACATCCTAAACGTTATCCCCAGGAATTACAATTGTTTCGCCAAGGTGGGCAATCAAGTATAGCCTGGGTTAAGGGGCACCCACTGAACGCTGGCACCGTGTCTTATGGTGCTTCACTGCACCAACACAAAGTCGTAGGAAGAAAGGCACAGCATCCTCCAAAGGCACAGCTCCCAAACTTTTGGCAACTGAGGTGGCCTGGAGGGGAACCGTCCTCGACACTCTGGGGTACCACGGAGGGGAAGGAGAAGCGGGGGGGCAGAAGAAGCCAGCCGAGCGCCGCGCGGCCTCAGGGGCGGGGATCCCAGTTCCTGGCAGGGGAGGGGAGGGAGCCCAGCCCAGAGGCGGCTTACCGGGGAAGTCGCAGCGGTAGGGCCGCTCGGGCTCCAGGTGGCTGCGGCGGCGGTGGGCGGCGAGGCGGGCGGCGCTGGGGAAGCGCTGCCCGCACGCCTCGCACTTGTGCGCCGCCTCCTGCTCGTGGGCGCGGCTGTGCGCCCGCAGGTTGTACACGGTGGTGAAGCGCTTGGCGCAGCCCGGCGCCGCGCAGGCGAACGGCCGCAGCTTGTCGTGCGAGTGCAGGTGCCGCCGCAGCTTGTAGGCCGTGGCGAAGGACCAGGCGCAGCCCGGCACCGGGCAGCCGAAGGGCCGCGCCGCCGCGCCCCGCCCGTCCTCGCCGCCGCCGTGCGCCGAGAGCCGGTGCAGCCGCAGCTGCTGCTTGCGGGGAAAGGCCTCTCCGCAGCGCGGCTCCGGGCACGGGAAGGCCGGCGGCGA